>MTQE01002781.1:345686-362642 GCA_014337955.1 Aspidoscelis marmoratus
TAGAAATATAAATAATAAATAAATAAATAAATAAATAAATAAATAAATAATAAATGCTTTAGGTGTCCACACTTGAGCCATCCACACTTAACTAAGTGCTGGCTAAGGGTAAATGGCCGCCATTTTGGCGACCATCGTGGAGCCCTGGCAACAGTACCAGCGTGCCTCATGGCACTATCGAAGGGGTGACCTGGTGATGCAGTGCGCAATCGCGTCTGCGCCATTGGTCACATGCCCCCGTTGCACTTCTTCCACCTGGGAGAAGTGCAGAAGGAGCATGAAGGGCTTTGCTAGCCCTGCCACTAGTATAGGCATGAAGTACTACAACTACTATTTTTTACTGGCTAGTTTTGCTTTTGGGATGTTGTTTTTTCCTGCTCACTAGTGAGTGTAGAAAAGGTTGAAAGAAGACTGTGTGTGTCTTCTGAGCGTATGGGTCTTTTTGCACTTAAATTCTGTAGGACCGTGCCCCACGGAAATGATGATCAGAGACAGCGGCCAGCCTTTGCGTTGCAAATGCCGGCATTGTCCCAGACTTCACCCAGACCTACTGGGTCTCACCACAGGAACAGCCATATGCACTGGGTGGCATGGCATGCAATTGTGCAGTTGCCCCATGCCCATGCAGCCTTTGCACAGAAATACTGCAATGGCTGCATGCAGGGCTGTCCTTCTGAAGACTGATGATGGCTGCAGAAGCCTGGAGCTGCTCTAGGATGGAAGTGGCTCTGTGGTGCACGGATGCGTTTGGGCTGGAGTATGCCCAGCTGTCCCGAAAGGCCAAGTGCAAAAAGGCCCTAAATCTTAGCCCTGTCTTGTTGGAGGTTTATTGCTTTTCCCACGGTTACTCCTAGTACAACAACAATATTTTTTTAAAAAAATCAAAAGCTGTAGTCTCCTGGTGGCAATCTTGGAAGCCAAATGGAGATGGTTGTCCCACCTCTCTCGTTCCTTGCTCTCTTCTTCTGCATAACGTCAGAAGTGGAGGTGGCTGGTGGAGAAGATGGGTAAGTGTGAGAAATCGATGTAGGGTTTAAAATCATGGCTTCTCCCGTTTTCTCCCTTCCCCTCAATATGGCCAGGATCTTGCCTGCTCCAACTGCATGACCTCCAGACGCTGGGCTTCCTCCTCCTCCCCACCGCACTCAGTCCAACATGGAGGCATCACTGACATTGGCGGACCCTTCGCCCTGCAGCCCTCAAGTCCCTTCCTGCTCAGCTAACCTTGAGTGGTTTGTTGTCCACAGAGAAGGCCACAGAGACTTCCTCAGGGGAATCCCACTCACTCCACAATAGTGTTGAGCTTGAAGATGGATGGCAACCCTTGGCCAGGAGCAGCCTGCATCTCTAGAGGCATCCAGTAACCTCGCATCAAGGAGGCGGGTCCTTGGAACCGATGCCCACGACATCTACCCAAGAGCCATTTTGACCACTGCAGCTGGAGAAACAGCTTCCAAACACCGGTCCACACAAGAGGCACGGCGTGGCACACCGAGTCCCCACTTCTAGCTGTGGATGTTTGCAGCGGTCTCTTCTGAAAGCAATTGATGCTGAATCTGGATGCTCAGAGCTCTGGGCACCCTGAGCCACAGATCCAGGCAGGATGCCTCAGGGAGAACCATGGCGTGGCCCAGGGACCACACTCCAAGCCCATAGCTGCTTAGCAGCCGCAACTCCTCTCCCTGCTAGCCACTCTGCATGCACTGTAATGGTTCTGCCTTTTGTTAAGAAAACCAACACATGAGCAATAAACTGAAGAATATGGTCTATACTTGCTCCCCCCCACTACACAACCTTCTTTCTTTCCACATGCACCCTTTGCTTCTTTCCACTTTGCCTGCAAGGCATGCTCTCCAGCTGAGGCCAGCAAGATCTAGATGGGAAAACTCCAACTGGGCTGGATCAGGTGCAACAGGAAAGGCGGTCACCAACCTGATCCAGAGGTCAGCCTGGTCCAAGGAAGGGGAGCAGCCCAGGAGCCTTGCTTGCTTCCTCAGAGGAGACCCCTACCGATTACTTGAACTAACTGCTTGAGGCCTCCACAAAGGATCCTGTTGGCCAACCAATCAGGATGGCCACTGCTTGTAGACTGCACGGTGAGCAAGAACTTCCTTTGATTAACAAGCACCTCAATCTATCCTTGGAGGAGAGAACATTCCTTTATTTCTGCTACCTCACTCTTCATTCACTTAGGCAAAGGGACCAGCTAAGATTCCTTCAGGGACATGGCGGCCACCTTCCACAAGCAAACTAATAGACTGAATGTATGTAGAAGCCACTACCAATCCAGTAGCTGTTCACCCAGGTCTTTCTTGTTCACTAGTTGAAGCACCTCAGTGTATCACACTTAGATGCTGCTAGATGTCACATCTGCCTCCTCTGGTTTGTTACTAGAAGGTCGGGATTTGGCCGATCTTGGCCCATTGCCCTAGGAAATCTGTGGCCCTAAAAATGTTAGAAAGTCCCAGCCAGCATGGTCAGGGGTCAGGGATGATGGGAAAAACACGACTGCACGAAATGAGATCAAAAGAGATCTGTATTAATGGACCGCTAGTTGTATCCACAAATGACACCGCACAAAATCCGAGCCATCAAATAACCTCTCAGGCCAACAAACTTGGGTTTACCTGGTTTGTGGTAAGGGAAGCGGCAGGCTGGCTATTTTTATAATCTCTCTGTGCTCCCAAACATTGGCAGCTGGAAGGAAGCAAAACGGGAGATGGTTTGGGGGCTGCGGGTAGGAGAATTGATCTTCTTTCTTCCTCCTGTTTGTTTCTTATACTGTCCCAGGGTTGGCATCTAAAGCCAGTTGCTTGAGAGAGCTTACTTTTCCACCCACCGCAGTCTCCTTTCTATAGGGAAGACCTTCCTCAGCCGGTCCTGCTGCTAATCCATTTCTAGTTTGTCTTAATTCTTCTCTGCAAGGTGGCACTTGTGGGCCTTCTCATTCGGTCTGGGGCTGTCCGTACTGTGTTGATCAGAATGGCCTGGCACCCTCTGAAACGACGCACACGTACGCTGCGGTGCTGCCCCTGTCCCAGAACGCCCCAGAGCCACCTGGATCATCACCAGCAGTGGAGTGGTAAAAACTGCTGCACAGCTTTACTGGGAATGTCTAGCACACTCCTGGTAAACCCCCAGAGGCAGAATTTGCATTACCTGCATATGTGAATGCTGCTGGGGGAAGTGGTGACGTGGTGTGTTGTATGGTATGGTATGGTATGTCATGGCTGCAGGTGCACAGTCACCAATCACCACAGCAATGGCTCAGCACGCATGGCTGTTGCTGTGGCGATGTGGACAGTCTTAGAGCCCAGGTATGTTTTGGTTAAGTCTGGAATGGGACGGCGCTCACAGTGTGAATGCCAGCCAACCTACCTGAATTTCTCCAGATAGTACCCCACAGATGCTAAGTGCAAGAATACTCTTTTTTTCCTCTCTGTCTCAGTCAAAACCATAGATACTATTTCCCTCTTTTGCAGAAAGCAAGATGCTGATTTGGATCTCCCCCAATCTCTTTGCCCTTGGCCAACTGCCTGCTTTCCTTGTGGCGGAGTGAGGTCCAACAGAATACAGCATGACCGATGTAACCAAGTGCTGCCTAGGGAAATCAAACTCAACCTCTGTAAAGTTTGAGAGGGATATATCCTTGGCACCGGGGGCTAGAACTGCACCATCCACATATGTCTTGACTGCCCTATGCATCCACTCCAATACCCTGTTAGATACACTTATGAAGTGGTTGCAAAGAGAAGAGTACAGCTAACCTTCTGGGCCTACAGAACCAGAAAGCGGCTTGGGAAGCAGCTCTGGCACTGTCTTTGCCCTTTTAAAATACAGAAAGCATAACTTACCTTTGCTTTTGATTTTTTTAAAAAGAAAAATACGTGGCTTTTTCACAAAAACCAGGAGGCACATAGGCCCTTCCCATTTTCCTGGCACAAGATGCCCCGGGGAGGCCTGTGCCGGAGAGTGCCCCCTGCCTCCTTGCCCAGGCGCTGGATGTCTCATGGCCAACACTGCCGTTCCCAGGCCAGCACCCACGCAAGCACAGGCCATTTCACCACAGTCAGGGTTGATTCTGCACATGAGAAGCCAGGCAAAGTGTGTGTGCTGGAGCTGAACCGTCTCAAGAACGGCCTGGACATTTTGGAATGCCATACATAGGGCTTCCATATGAACCTTCTGAAGCGGCGAGGAACCGTTGATCTATCTGGCTTTGGCAAAAAATGCAGGGGAAGGCACCACTGCTACCATTCCTAGTCTGAAGCTGTGGTGGGTAGGAAGCCACGAACACCCCTTTGCCTTTGCAAAACCCTCTGGTTTAATCAGAACCAGGATTTGCAGCTGTGCATCTGTTTGCATAACATCTTGTGCTGCCAGTCAGTGGGAAGCCCAAGGAGGAGGAAGGAACTCTCAGCAAGGATTGAGCCTGAAGCAAGTCCTGCCCATGCACTTTCATGCCTCTCAGACAATCATGGTTGAGCTTTGCAGCAGCCTTGTGGCAGAGTTCCATCCAACGTCTTCTGCTAACGATGGCCGGCCTCAGGCCCCCTCCCTTGGATCTGTTCACCTAGCTGAAGGCGGGAGTGATGTCCCTCAGCTGGTGTGTGGACATGGACTCCTTGGTTTTTTCCAGTGATCATTGACCTGAGGGAGTCATTTTGAATCGTCAGATCCCATGCGAGGGAATAGGCACCCATCCAACACCAAAGTAGTGTGTGTTTCTCTCTCTCCCCCTCTCTCTCACACAGAGGCACTGTGTAGTTTGTTCAAGAGAGCACTTTATGGCAAGTACCTCCATGACCTATCATATTGGACATACCACAAATGCTGGATCTGAAACGTACTTGAAGTGTAACACACACACACACACACACAAAGGACAGAGAGACAATCTTTGGCTGTGTCATGGATGCTTATGTAGTCTCCTGGATGAAGCAGCTGATGCTATATGATCTATATAGAAGTCCCCTTGAATGTCATAAGTCATTAGATTGAAGATTGTAGCTTAATTCCCCCCCCCAATATATCAATTGTGCCTGCATTAAGCAGAAACACTTGAATGCATTTGGAAGCCCCGTTTTTTCATTTGCGTGTAGAAAAGGGGTCTATGATTCCAGCCATTGTCCCTCCCCCCATTGGAATGATCGTAATTTCATATGACACTAGTTTCCATAACACTCTTATTTCCCTGTCCTCCCCCTTGAATTTTAAAATGATTGCTTTCTACATAGCTATGTTCCCAAGTTCAGTCAGTTATGAGGCTCTTCCTCCCTTTCTCTGGCACATATATTCTTCTTAATCTACCACAGATGAGTTGCGGAGCACCCTTCATTGGGACTTATGGGCCAAACTGCTCAACTTTTGGCTCAGGTGAAAGCCACCATTCCCAGGCTGAGCAACTGTGAAGAGAGAGTGCCGGGGTGTCTTTTCCTAGCAAATGGACTACACCCACCTTTCATGTTGCAGCAGAGAAGGCCAGATCTTTTCTCACCTACCTCCGTTCCACGCAGAGCCATTTCTTCACTAGAAACACCTCTGCACATATACCTGTACTAGATGGATTAGAGATGGGGTGAGAACACTAGTGTTACAATGTACCACCTTGAAGCGGCTTTTCAGCCGCTTTTTGCTTGCACGTGAAGGCAGCCTTAGAAATAAAAGGGAAAGTCAACTGGCCTCCATTGTCTTAACTATCTGTGGCCCTCCAACCTGTTGAGAATCTGCTCCCATCATCCCTCGATCACTGGCCGTGCTGGGCGTCGGCTGATGGGAGATGCGGATCCAACAGTCCTGAAGAGTCTTTGCCCTAGATAATCAATTGGCTGGAAGGAGGAGCAGAGTGTTCCCTGGAAGGCTTTTGAGAGACTAACGACACCTGGACACCTGGCCTTGCTCTGATCGACCATTCTGCCTCTTCTTCTGTGATGGGACCCAAAAGATCAGGCATTGGCCACCACTGCGGGTGAAAAGCAAAATGACCCACTGTGATTTTAGCTGTTTTAGTTTCAAGGAGGTTTTTTTACTCCTGGGGCCTATGGTAGAATTACATTTCACAAGACATAGCCAATGAATGTAAATATCCATTGTAATGTAGATCTGAACCAATTCCCCCACCCCAAGAAGACTGTAAAACCCTGCAGAGACCCTAATCCTGAGTGCAATAGAAGCGGACTGTATTGTGGAAATAACAGTGACAATTTCAGGAAACGGAGACTGGGTCAAGTTGCACACTTTAAAAAGAAACAGCTGTAAAGTGTATTTGTAAATAATTTGCTAGTGTTTTGCTATGCTAATTTTTGTTTAAACTGTGGCTTACACACACACACACACACACGCGCGCGCGAATCCCCCAAGAATTTCTAATGCTGAAGATGTGTGTGAAAAGGAAAAAAACAACAGTGTTGTCGTTGTATATGTTGCATGTGGTAACTGCTTTTCTATGTCAAGAAAAGGACGAAATGCAGCACCTCCCACCTGGAGATCAGGGCACGTGTCCTCCTGTCCAGCCTGCAGAATGTAGCCATGCCATCAGGTGTGCTCCTCTTCACCTTCTTACCTTGCAAAAGACAAAACCAGCTCCTTGTACAAGTCAGGGGGAGGACAGAGGGGGTAGCAGGGGAAATGCTCTGCCTGCAGATGGTCCCAGAGTCCTAAGACTTGGAGAAGGGAGCAGCCCTTCCCAGCTTGCAACGCTTAGCTAGATGACCCCACGTCAAGCTGCTTCCTGTATGCCACGCTCTCTAGTTCTGCAATAAAGGGATACCTGAGTGCCAAGAATACAAGATTCTAGCCATAGGCAGTAGGGAGGGACCCATGTTTACAGCAGTGGCGCCACCTCCTCAAAATGCACCTGTGAGAAATCAAATCCTGTACAGAGGCTTCCAAGCCTACCCTTCATCTGGACATCAGTGGAAGAAGAGACCCGAGATCCTGCTGCTTCAGTTGAAAACATACAACCCGACCCCCCCATATCCGAAGAGGGGAAGGGAGGGAAGGGAAGAGTGCTGTGCAGGGGGGCTCCTTCCTCCATTCCCTCTTTCCTCCTGCCTTGAGACCAAAGGACCCGCTGAACCTTTTTGCAGCTTTGGGGGAGGGGGGGGCGGTGAACACGATGCCTTCCCTACCTGCACAAGGGGGGAGCTCAGTTGGTCTTCCAGCCATTTGTTAACACTTGATAATCCTTCAGATTGTGTGGAATGTATTTTTAAGAGATGAAAATATATTTTTTCTATTTGATAATATTAAGAATGGGTGAAAAGGGATTGTCGGATCCTGATGTGGTGTGTTACAGGCAGATGAGCATCGCCTGCCTTAAATTCCCCCCTTTTCAGGCCAAGAGAAAACAAGTGCAGTTTAGCAGTGTGACTTCCAAGGCCTTTGGTATGCCAGCCCTCCGGACGCAGCAAGCTTACCGGCACTGTCTGATCACACAACCACAACCCAAAAGGAAGCACCGTAGAGCTAGTGTGCAGACGGGTCGAGGCCCAGCTCTTTCACCTCCCCAGCTTGCCTGCGCACTGGACCGCAGGTGGTGCTTACCTGTCTGTCACCCACAGCAACAAGCCTGCATGCTGTGTTTAAACACAACCGTTTGCCCGCATGTTCTCTTCTGACTAATGTCTGTTCTACAATACGTAATTAATAAAACTATTTGTATGTTACTTGTGTGTGTGTGTGTGTGTGTGTGTGTGATTTCTGAGATGCAGGAGCATCTCTGTCACCTGGGGCCTCCAACCATCTTTGCATATCCCACCTTAATATACGCATGCAGCTGCAGATGAAAACTGCACGATCTGTCTGAGGACTTCTGCAGCGCCTGTGCGTGTTTAGGCTGACAGAAAGGGACTTCCTAATGGAAGCCAGGCAGAACTGGGTCCAATGCTTTTAATGTTCAAGGTCTGGAGAACAAAACATTTTTCTTTTTTAAGGAAGTAAGAACGTCTGGCTACATTTCAAGACTTTGCCTCTCATAAATATGGCTAGCTGTCAGTCTAAATATTACAAACACGAATGCTGGGTGTTTCCAAACATTTTGACTTCAGAAAGCTACATAAAAACAATGTTTCTGAACAGAAAATGTAAAATCCTTAGAAGCTAAACACCAACTAGCAATTCTTTAAGGATTTTAATGTTGCTTTCCCTTCTGTAAGTACTGCCTTTGCACACCAACAGTAAGAGAAGAGTTGGTTTATATACCCCACTTTTCTCACCCTTAAGGGGTCTCAAAGCAGCTGACAAACCATCTGTTCTTCTCCCCACACCAGACACCCTGTGCGGTAGGTGGGGCTGTGACTTAACCCAAGATCACCCAGCTGGCTTCATGGAGGAGTGTGGAATCAAACTGGGAGACTACCAGATAAGAATCTGATATTCTAACCACAAGATCAAGCATGCAAGGGTTAGGGGGAGGCTGAATACACATTTTGATTTCCCATTCTTCAGATCTCCAGCTGCCTGGCCTGAACAATGGCACATCTCTTAAATATTCATTCTGTATCTCTAAGTCCTCAGGGACTACTGAGTCAGCCTGTAACAGGCATGACCTATACAGTCACAGCTGAAAGTCAGTACGCCCTTCCAATGCAATCAAACGGTGACGGACACTTGCATGTTTGCTTTAGGGTTTCTTTTAAAAAAGTTTATTTTTCCTTTCCAAAAAATCCACAGAACACAATGTTACTAACAGCAGCTAATTTAACAAGTTCTAAACCCTCCAAATAGACTGAACCAACATCTGTACCCAAAAGACCTGCCGTGATCTAAAGAGCAACCTGGAGTCTAGATACTGGAGGACGCGAGCACCACTCCAGCGGGTGAGGGCTGTTCTGGCAGCCGAGACCTGCCTTATCAGTAGACTGGCATTACCGAAGACCGCTCGCGAGAGCCGATGATTCGGATTCCCCGTTACACTTTCTGACTGCTACAGACCAGGAAACTCCGCCCCACGAGTCTGTGTGCGGCATCTGGGTCCCACCGCAGCGATTCTGTCGGCTCGCCTCTTCTACATTGCGGGCGCCTGTTGTGCGGTCGCCACAGGAGTTGCCTGGCGAGGCAGAGTGTACATTGCGCCAAGAAACTGGTCCGCAATGCGCCCGGCTTCTCTGAGTCCACTCAACAGAGCTCCGTGCACAGTGGCTGGGTAGTTGCGAATTGTGTGCTCTCCCGCAAAGAAGAGACGGGGAATTGGCTGGAAAAGGAAGGACAGATTGGCAAGATTACAAGAACCCAGTGAAGGACTTGAAGGCCGCAGCAGAGGTATGATTGGAAACATGATTTCTGGGTGCAAAACTAGGCTGCTGCCACCCGCAAGAGCAGGCACATTATGCTACGAGGACATCAGGTTTGTTAAACGTCATGCAGAAATGCCTGGAGAGGGGGAACAAGGGGAGTGAGAAATATCTGCTGTGACAGGTGAGCAAATCTGCTGTTTGTGTCTCTGCAGCAGAACAAAAAGGCAGCGCAAATTTAGCCACCTTGCCAGGGTCCTGGAAAACAAGTCCAGAAAAACAAACTGGTTTATACTGTGTCTATGGGAGATTAAGGCAGACAATATCTTTGCCTCAGGATATGGATCCTCTTAGGTCCCCTAAGGAGACACTGCCAGGCTTCAAGGTGTTCGCAAGATTCAGCGCTGACAAACGCAATGTCCATGTTCTTACCTGGGGAGCGCCTGGAATGGCCGGCCCAGGTGTGATCGGCTGGGCCATTAAGTCATAATCGTTCCCTGAAGATCCAGCTGCTACGTAGGAATAGGATCCCCGGGCCCAAGGATCAGCCCGCCAACGAGACACCACAGTCTCTTTGGGCTAAAGACAAACAGAAAGGTGGATGATGGCCAGGGCCAGAAAAACGGGGGCAGAATAAAGGCTTCAAGCTTTGATTTTCTGGCACCTCCTGTAGGGGGATACTGAAAGGAACATGCTTCCATCCAGGCTAAAAAGCAGATGCATGGGTTTCCTGACAGCCATTAAAAAGAAACAACTGAACCCGTTTCATCGTATACTTCAGAGCAGAAGGGGACTCTTCCCAGCTTAGAGAAGGACCTTTGGGGAGCTGGGAACAAGTCTGAGATGCCACGCCCTCCCACCCTAAAGCTCCATTTATGAGTTTCTGACCTTGGTCTTATTTACAGCTTTCTGGTTTTAAGAACGCAGGGAGTTCCTTTAGATGAAGAGGCATCTCAAGATCCCACCTTGCCCACAAGAGAGGATGCCACAACCTGCCAGTGACAGGTCACCTGGACTCTGCACAGGTGGAACAAGCAGGGGCTCGGCCCAGTACCTGAGGGACGGCACTGCTGCCAAAAATGCCCTTCAGAATTGCCAGGCAGCGGCCCACAATGACGTCATCACTGATGTTTTCCATGATTCCGGCAGCTTCGCCTGCCACCAAGGCCAAGAGAATTGGTGCTGGGAATGAGAGGAGAAAAAAACCTCAAGCTGCTTAAACCGGAGGGAAACTTCCATCAAAATAACAACACAGCATGAAACTGAAGGGACTTGGGACAACATGCTTTATCCCCATCATGGATGTAATGGGTAATGCAACTATATAGCTGATGGAAGGTATATTCCACTTCTGAAGACAAAGGAATGAACAGGGGGAAAAGTAAATGTGATAGGAGGTTGGGAGCTGGTGGTAATGCTGGTGGAGGAGGAGGGGGAGGGGGAGGAAAGGCATCCATCCAAGTTCTTTCCTGGCCCCGTTTTTACTACTGGGATCACTTCTTGGTTTGCAACCATGGCAGCCCAGAGCCTGTCAGAAAGGTGGTTGTCATTGGCTGAGGACATGGAAAAGCAGGAAAAAGCAAGCAAAGCTCTTTGCTTTGGAGGGGACATATGGGGGACTGAAGGCAGAGGCCAAAGAGGAGAGGAGGAAGGAAGGAAGGGTGGAAGGAAGGAAGGAAGGAAGGAAGGAAGGAAGGAAGGAAGGAAGGAAGGAAGGAAGGAAGGAAGGAAGGAAGGAGTGACAAAACTGAAGGAAGCAGAAGGGATCAAGTGGAACTGGTGAGAAGCCTTCTGGATCTCTTTCCCAGGCACATAAGGGGGGAAAAATGGGGCTACGCTGCCAGACAAGACAGGAAAAGCCCCAACCGGGAGTTCCTTCCCACCTTCTCACGAGATGAGTTTGGGACACTTTGCTCCTTGAAAAGCAGCCTGGTGGGCAGACTCCTCTGCCTGGATTATACAGAGCTTCTGCTTCTCAGTACAGACAAGCTAGATGGCAAAGTAATCTGAAGCAGACTTGATATGACCTTACTATGAAAAGTATGAAAATGGCCGCACCGATGTGTGAAGCGAGGGCGTCAATGAAAGGCGCATGATGCTTTGGAATGCCTACCTTTATACAGGTTCCAAAAGAGGAACAGTTCTCCCCTGCTGGCGGTCGTGCTGCCAACATGGCCAAACAAATTAACACTTGGGTCCCAAAACACGCGGTCAAAACAGAGGACAACCTAGAAAGGAGGGCCGAGTTAGGATCCAGGAAAAAATATTTTGCACTGCAGATTAATGATACTCTGTAGAACTTCAGAAAACATTAGAAAATACTCTGGTCCCTAGCATACACGCATATTTCAACATACAGAAATATGACATACAGGAGAGTAGGATACAGGGCAGGGCTATCTCTCAAACTGGCCCTCCAAAAGTTCCTGGACTACAGGTCCCATCAATCCCTGCAGCCAGTCTGTCCAAGGGCAAAAAATGCTGAGACCTGTAACAACATCTGCAGGGCTGGAGTCAAGCACCTCTGATTTAAGCCAAGAGGAGGAATGCGGGGGAACGCGGGGGAATGGGTCAAGGAGAGGTAACAGCAGGCTTTCCAGGCCACACAAAATCACAGGCATAAGGTATGACGGTGCAGATTTCCTGACGTGTATAAGAAAAAAACTTCCTTATTCTGAAGGCAGTTCCATGGTGGAGCCCATCAGCTAGGATCAAAGCTGCTATTTCCCCTGGATGCCTTTCAGAGGAGGCAGGACCATAAGATGGCCCCTGCAGGAGGAGTAGCCCTAACCCTCCCAGAAGAGGTGGAAATGGCCAGTGGGAGAGAGAGCAAAGCAGGGGCCTTTCAGAAGTGAAGATCCCCACAGCAGAGTTGACCAAACCCAAGGACTCTGGAGTTGTTTTATGGCTCTAAGCCAACGGCAGCTCCCATCATTCTTTGCCACTGGCCAGACTACCTTTAGGGGCTGATGGCAGCTGTAATCCAGGAACCTCTGTAGACCCTGGTTAAGGATGCACCAGACTTGATGTCTGTTCAAACACAAAAGGGGGTTAAAGGCCAAAGGCTGTTGGGTGCTCTCTGAAACAGCCTTGGCTCTCTCAGGCTTTGCTTGCTTACATGCAAGGAAACCCTCAAAGCGGGGAACCTACCTGTTTCTACCTGTGTTACTGGTGTCATTATGGGACCCTCCATTTTGGGCAGGGGGGATGTACCACATGGCGGTGCACATGTGTGTAACAGCACTGTGAATGCACACAGGGGCTCAGTGCATTCAGGCAGGTGCACCATGGCATGCTGCAAGGCCCAGCCACAAAGGGCCCTAGAAGGGCAGCAACCGCACGAGCAGAGAGCGGGGAAGTTCCACTGGCGTTTGCATTTCCTTCTGTGTCAACAAGGAAGCAAAACCAAAGACAACAAGCACTCCTTGGCCTCTCACCTCCTTCTGTGTTTGAATGAATGTGACTTTGGCACATCCCTACCCCTGGTATAGAGCAAAGGTTTTCACAAGCATCCGTTCAGGCACATAACATTAAACAGACGACGGTTTGTTGAACTCTTTAAGAAGAAGAGTTCCAGCTTTAAGGGAGAGCTTCCTCTCCAGAGACTTTTGGCAAACAGATCTGCAAATACAAATCATTCTTTGACTTCTTCTCCCTTGCAGGTGGTCCAAAAGAAAGGAAGGAAAGGCGTCTCTAATTATTCTAGTGGCAGGCAAGAAAGGGCACAGCTGTGATGCTTATCCTTCCACTATAAAGATACCCAGACGCTCCTGGGCTCCAGATTACCTTGTTAAGGTTTCCAAATCCCATCCTCTGCACCGCGGACGTTTTCCACTCTGGAAGAGGTGGGACAAACTGTACCGCAGGAGGTTGCTGTTTCAGCACTCCCAAGGGGAGGGTACAGAGAACAGCATCGCACTTATAAATGAAGGTCTGGCTGGTGGATCGGGTGTTGACGGCTATCACTTCACAGCCTGTGTAACAGAATGGGAAGAGAGATGTCTCCTACTGGACAGATGATGGAACCGCAGCTTAACAGAGATGTTCAAGTGTTATGAATACAGGGGAGGTCCAGGCTTTAGCAATCCCACAGATTCATCTCTCCAGTGATGAACTGCTTCATAACCCAAAAGACATGTTTGCATGTCCAATGGCACCTCACAGCATTTAAGTAAACTGTGCTTCCAACCTGTCCTGTCCGATGAAAGGTTTCCTGTTACACACTATTTCTAACTTCCCCTCCCGCCTTGTCATGAAGGCTCCAGTCCCCACTGCATTTATCTTTGTATTTTCAGATACAGCTCTATTACCTTAGGCTAATTCACACTTGGCTTCTTAGTTTGGAACTAGTCAACATCTGGGCAGGTGAATCTGCACTTACCAGAGGTATTAACAGCCTACTAACGCCCCCTACCTGCCCAGATGTTAACTAACTGCAAACTAGCTGTGGTGTACGAAATCATGCACCACAAGCAAACCAACCCTTACCAAACCCGAGCCAAAATTTAGCTTTCCTGTCCAGGAGGCAAGCACTCACACCTTCTCCAGTACAAGGGGTCACCTGAGGTATTGCACAAGTGCACTGGTACCTCTGATGACCCTGATGCAACTGCGCAGGGCATCATCATTGCCATAGTGATGGCGGTAGCACATGTGCAGTCATGCAGGGGACCACAACCAAAATGGTGGCACCCTGCGGAGGATCAGACACGCAACTGGATGAAGGTACGTGTTTGGACATGTGGGGGTTAGGCTATCGTGTACTAGCATGCCCTAGCGCAAGCACTAGTATACGTTAGTTTGTTCTGCATCTTTCCTGTCCAGCGAACAGGAAGGCAAGTACAGAACTGCCCCTTGTCTTAATTCCTTCCGCCTTGCTTCACTGCGTTTCCAAAATGCATTATTTTCAAGGCTTGCTACACATCATTCCTGCGATATCAAACTCTGGTTCTCCCTTTCACTAGGAAGGAGGCATTAGGCCACCTTAAGCAATATAGGAGAGGCATTTAATTACCACTGGTGGCAGGAGATGATGAGAAAAGGTGACTTAAGGTAGGCAAAGGGACTTTCTGGAAGGAAATAAGCAAACAACGGTCTTACTTTGACAGGACAACCAGGAGTGGTGACTAGGTTTGCTCACCTGAAGCTGTGTAGCGAACCTGTCGGACGGCTGTGTTTAACTTAATGTCCAATCCTTCAGCGAGAGCGACAGGCACACAGGAATAGCCATTTCTCACAGTCAGATGGCTGCCTGTGAATTCAAAATCATCATCCTAAAATGAAAGGAAGAGGAGGGAAGGCTGAGAAGTCTCAAGGGTGCATTTCTAAGATGTCCGTCCAAATGAATTCTCTCCATGCAGCACATGCACAAAATGGATAAAAAAGACATGGCGGGCGAGGAAGGTGGTACCTTCGTAAAAGCATAAAAGTTGTTTCTAGTTCTCTTACGGCTTATGGCTAGGAAGTTCTTATGGCTAAGAACAGCTTTCTGGAATTACTTGAAAGGAGGGGTGTGAAAAATACCTTCGAAAGCATTCAAAATGGCTGTGCCTTGCTTATGCGTTGGCCAATGTTGCTAGTGGAATAACCCGCAAACTGACTACAAATAAATTAATCATAGAAGTTTGATTCTGGCTCATGAACAATGGGGAAAGGGGTCAAACAGTGAATGGTGACTACCTGACGCTTGAGAGTACTGAGGGATCTCTATTTTGCCTATCAAGTGTAGATTATGTGATTGAACATGCCTTTAATTTCATGGGACACGAAAATTCTGCAGTCAGAATATTAACACAAAAAAACTGTGTGTTGGAGGAGGAGGAGATATTCTGGATATCAGTGTCTTTCCTCATGACTAGCCAAGTGTTATACAGAATACCGCACTTGGGAATTTTTTGAAGTGTTTTAAGTACTAGGCACAAACATCCACTGTTTGGACAGGTGAAGTAGACCAAGTCTTGGGCAGGATTTGCCTCATCTGTCTTTCTATATTGGTACCTTCAGATTAAATATTGAAATAGCCATTTACCTGGTCCCAATGCTTCAGAGAGAGGGTAGAAAGCGGCGTAGCATTTGCAAACTCAAGATTTGCAAAATGCCAGTCGAGAATCTGTCTATCCCTTGATGATAAATAAACGTCACTGAAAACAAATATTTAAAGAAAGAAATAGGTAAGATCTGCCGCTATGAGAAATATATCCTCCAATGCTGCTGGTCTCCAAAAGCTTTCATTTCTTAAGAGAATTGCATCACTGGATCTTCTGTGCCTATTGCTAATTTGAGAGTAGCTTATTTAATATTAACTAAGTTAATTTGGCTTCAGGAACTGTTCCAAGTATATTTGCACTAAGTGAAAAGGGGAACTCCCAGAATGCCCCAAGCAAGGGGCAAATGCATTGCATGGAGCCGCTTCTATCCCAGAAGCAGCTCTGTGCTTGCTTGGGCATACCCTAGCCTGGATACAACTCTACTAGGAGCTGGCCGGTAAAGCCTGGCATACTCCATCCACATTTGTTCGAGGAGAATGGAGTGTGACGTGAGCAGCACAGCTGTGCACCATGTTGACCAGCTGCTGCAGTAAGTGGTGGTGCGTGTGCCCATTTGCGCCACTGCTGCAGCACCACGATTGCCTCTAGGCGAGGAGAAGCGCCGGCTAAGTTTGGAATGGTTCAGATGTTGCAAGATTGCAAGCACCAGAATCATTCCAGCAGTCAGCTGGCCTTTGTCCTACGAAAGGTGCAAACTGGCCCTAAGTTATTTCACCGCATGGAAGAAAGATTCTGGCCTCAGCTACTTGCATGGGGAGGGGGATTACCCAAACGCCATCTCTTCTCTACAAAGATTCCCCACAGTTGCAAATAGTTAAGTAAGACACTCCAGATTGTCTTAAGATGGACTGAATCCTTGGATTAAGAAAAGTGATCCCTGCAATGCATTCATTTCACTTCAGAGACGGCACTCGTGAAGACACTGCCCTGAGGGCACACAAACAGTATATAAAGAAAGCCGAGAGAATTATCCCCTCAAGCTATTGCCAAATTCCATTTTTTATCAGTCCTAGCCAGCAGAGCCTCTGGTCACTCTGGGACCTACTGTTCTAAATATCGGGAAGATACCAAAATAAGGAACCCCAAAATCACTTTCACTAGTGTGCAGTCATTCACACCGGAATGTGTATTTTCTTTCTCTTTTACCTTGGAGGGTTGGCTTCTAATTCCTGAAGTTTCTCTTCCAGCTTTGCCTGTGTTTCTGCCAACTCATCATACTCCTGGATGAGCAAAACATAAACATAAAGTATACAACTGCTACTACTACTACTATTACACCAACAACACCATCAACAACATTTATTTATGATGCCCCTTCTACCAAAGAGTGAAACAACAAACATATAGTCAATAGACAGACAAGCAAAAAAAATATACTAATAAGTTTGCTTGCTTTTAACAGCTTCCCTTTCTTGATTTTAATGACTTTCCACGTGAGTGCCCTTGGGTTTCCCTGTGCCCATTCTTCTTCTATGATGGAGGAGGAAGAAGAGTTGGCTTTGATACCCCGCGTTCTTCTCTCTTAAGGGGACTAAGAGTGTTTTTCCACTGTCACTAGAAGTACCCATTAAGTACCCATTAATGGGTATTTAATGGGTACTTCTAGTGAC
The DNA here is from genome assembly GCA_014337955.1 of Aspidoscelis marmoratus. NCBI lineage: Eukaryota > Metazoa > Chordata > Lepidosauria > Squamata > Teiidae > Aspidoscelis > Aspidoscelis marmoratus. The sequence continues at coordinate 362,577 of MTQE01002781.1, forward strand.
AGTAGAAAACACCCTAAAAGTGGCTGTCAAACTTTCTATTCTTCTCCCCACCAACTACTACTACTA
>MTQE01002781.1:362978-375431 GCA_014337955.1 Aspidoscelis marmoratus
AGAGAGCTGTGACTAGCCCAAGGCCACCCAGCTGGCTTCATGGAGGAGACTGGCCTTGAACTAGGTGACTATCAGATAAGGGTCCAGCCGACCAACCGCAAGACCAAACTGGCTAAGTCAGCACTCCGAACAGCAGAAGCCTGCCCTTAGGCCGAAAGAGAGTAAGGAATCGTCGCTGGTCAAGTCTCTCAGGCGTCTCAAATCCTGACTGCTGGAGCGAGCAGTCTGACATCTGCGCTTGTAGAAGTTTATTTAAAGACCCATCAGGAGGAAAAAAGCTTTTCACGTGGCTCCATACCTTGCACAGAGCAGTGAGGTCTCTATGCTTGCTCTTCACGAGGAACTCTGCAGTGATGTCTCGAGGAGGCTTCACTTCGGACGCTTCTTTGTACTGCTGGTGCAGCTCCTTTATCTTCTCTTTTAAGTTCACCATCTACAGAGAGGATAACACTAAGAACATGGGGGGGGGGGAACCCACACATATTAACCTCAGTACTTTAAGGGTTCCTGTGTGAGGCTGAAGGAAGAGCCCGGGGGAAGTCTTGTTCTTTTATTACATGCAAATCTGCACAGTTGTGCGGCCAGAATATTCCCCTCGCACCTCAGACAAGATCTCAGGCTACAGAATTACGATGGAGCACTGTTGGATATTACGGCAGTAGTGAGGGCGGGGAGACAATGCCCCAGACTTGAGGACGTGCAGGATTTTTTTGTCCCGTTTCCTTTGCATCGAAGCGAATGGGACAGAAATTTGCATTTATGCAAATGGAGCCTCTTCAAACGTGCCAGGCTTTGCTCTGAACGCTTACTGGTCCCCGCCACCACAGTCGTCCCTCCAAATCCACTCCGAATCTGCTAAGAATCCACAAATTCACCTCCACAACTGTAACAAATCTTCAAGCAAACACACAAAAGCTTTTGCTTCTCATGCCAATGTCCGCCTTTGAATATGGTCAACATTCCAACTCGAATGTGAGCGCCTGATGCTTTGCCATTTGTACAAACACTCCTTGCCTATCCCCACCCAGCCTACATTAACTTCTGACCTTATTGAGAAGATCTTTAAGCTCTTCTTGAGTCTTCACAATCTTCTTCCAGTGTTCAATCTGTTCATCTTTCACATGCTTCTCTTGTAATCTAGAGAGAGCAGATTCCGATGAACTTCGAAGATTCTTTTCCCAAAAATGGACAGAAGTAGTAAGTATGGAACCATCACAGGGTCCACAAATACCGTTGTCCTCCAGACTCTTCTGGGCAGCAACTCCACTGACCTGCACTGCCTGGGTCAGAAAGGAGTTGTGTTCCACGGGATTTGGAGGGCAACAGAATGGTCAGGGGTGAGAGAGTGGACCTAAGTGCTGCTGTCCTGGCTTGCCAGTTTGGAAAAGTGCAGGATTACGGATAGAGGAAGGCAGCAGCTGTGCCAAGAGCAAGCATAATAGAGGGCTCAGGCTGCAGTTGCCTCTGCATCGTAATATGGCATCTTGCAGATCACAGTTCAAGCAGCTCCTTCAAGGGACCATTCAGGTGACACGAAAACCTTCCTATCTTCAGTCACCATCACTTCTAAAAGTCTCAAAATGAAGCTAGCCATTGTACTTAAAAATGAAGAGAGAGAGATGTCAATTCAAATGGATTTGTCAAAAAGGACGAAAGCCCATGCAGTGGAGATCAACTATGCCACTGTAAAGGCTGACCGAATGCCCTCCCTTGGATAAAGGAAGAAGAAATTTAGGACTCTGTAAAGACCAGCGGACAAAAGCAAAAATTAATAGACTGCAACTTCTGTTCCACCAAAATCAAGCTTCTTGCACCATTGTCTACAGCAGGGAATGAAAGCCCTATTTCAACAATAAAGACTTAAGGCTTAAGGAACTAGGAACTACCAAAAAGAAGACTGAGAGGAGACATGATAGCTGTCTACAAATACCTCAAGGGTTGTCACAAGGCAGAGGGATCAGCCCTGTTCTCACTCTCTCAAGGAAGGACTAGAAACAATGGGGTGAAACTGCAGGGGAAAAGATTTAGTTTAGATGTTAGGAAAAAATTTCTAACAGTAAGAGTGATCAACCAGTGGAACAGGCTGCCACGGGAGGTGGTTGGTTCCCCTTCGATGGAGGTCTTCAAGCAGAGACTGGACAGCCATCTGTCTGAGATGGTTTAGGAGATCCTGCCTTGAGCAGGGGGTTGGACTCGATGACCCAGGAGGTCCCCTCCAACTCTACCATTCCATGATTCTATGATTCTAAGACTAAACTCGGTGGCTCTGCTGACAAGCCCTTTCCCGGGACTGGGGCTGAGCAATCAACAGCCCACTAACACCTGCTTGAACTGTCACTGTGCCCCTCCCCCCTCAGCTTGCATCACAGGCCACTGAACTCATCCCAATTTTTTTCATTTTCTCCTTTTCTTTATTTTCTGTGTACTTTTTGCACTTCCAGTTTAATTCTATAATGCATTATTATTTTGAGGCTCTAGGTTCCTGCATACTTCTAGTAGTTTCAGTGCCTTGTTTCCTTCTGTGCCCCCTCACTGCTTAAATGCAGACCAACAGATTCAAAAGGAATCCTGGTTTCATGTTGATGGGACTGGCGAAGGTGGAGCAATATGGCTCTGACAGAGAAGACGCCATTTGCAGCCCCTTCCAAAGACACTACTAATTTCTTCTGAAAGATTCAAACCAGTTCCTTTCTCCCCAGTTTATCAGTCATGTCCTTTATTGGAGGAACAAGAGGCAATACATTTTCAGCAGCAGCAGCAGCAACAACAAAGTTATCAATGAAATACGTTCCTACTTACTGTATGACCACTTCCAGAGCTTGTCCCAGGGAGACAGGTTTGTTATTGAGGATGTTGAAATCCAGCTGGTGGCTGAGGTACGAGGTGGCTTCCAGCAAACGGTTGAACTCTTGTTCAACCATTTCATCTTTCTCCTTTGGAACCTGCAATTAAGATCCTTCACATCAGCAAGAGACAAGCAGCAAAGGGAGCTCAAGAAAGTCACTCCAGCTGGGGAAGGACTTCCTGGGGTAATGAAGGCTCCACCTCTTAGCAGACTTTAAGAAGACATAAGAGCAAAAAGGGCACCTGAGAAATCACTAGCCTATCCACTTCCGGCAGGAGAAATGACAAGGGAGCTTTCATCTCCCATCCCTTTCATGCAGGGGTCGTAAGCTTTTTTATTCCACAGAACCTTTTGCCAGTCAGGGTCCATGGGCCCCTGGTTAAGAACGCCTGCCTTAATGCAATTCCATGTTGCTCCAGGTATGGGTTTAATGCGTGGCATTTGTCTTCTTCACCGTCTTGCCAATCTTAGTTGCACTTTCAACTGTTAAGACTGCCAGAAAAGAAAACATTTAGATGTGCCCTGTGTCTCTGGGCAGGGCGTGCACCATCTTGCCACTTTATCAAGGTTTGCCTCAGGAAAATGGGCCCTTTAGAGCAACTACTGAGACTGCTTTAAGGTGCCACTTCTGTGCATGCTGCCAATCAATACGGTGAGGAAGCAAAAATAGTGTCAAAGGAAGTCCAGGTAGTCTTACAGAAAGGCGGAAAAAAGCAGGTGATGGAAGAAACCCTAGTTGGCTGGCCAGACAGGTTTGCAACCCTGCCTAACTAGGAAGAGTAAGGAACTCCCAATTTAATTCTACAAACCAGTTGAGACTTAAGTTGGAAGGTGCCCAGCCTTATGGCACCCAAAGTGGTGAAAGGTAGAGGAGCATCCATTCTCCAGGAATGGGCCAAACCAGAGGAAAGATGATCTAGATGCTCAACTGCTAGCTATAACTGAGTCTCCAACTTCCTGTGGTGGACTGGAGAGAAATGCAAAGACAGAACGTCTGCAACACAGTGGTGGTGAGTGAATAAAGGTTACCAGTAGGACCACCCATGTGTTAACTGTGATTTTGTCACAGAGCTGGACAGGGCCAACATTCATTTGTCCCTGGACCCTGTTACAAGGTTATCAACTTACATCCCACTGTGAGGAGCAAAGCATCTCTATTAGATCAATACATTCCCAAATAAAACCAGAGCTCCTGACGGCTGTACTGATGTGTGCAGAACAGAGAAGACTTGATCAGAAAACTCATGTGCCATATATTAACCCTTTTGCTGATGTTGTTATACAAGGGTAAAGTATAGTATCTGTTTTACCTGCAAATAGTCCACGGTTCAATCCATAACATAATCTTGGGAGAAGGTCTGAGCAAAGCACTCTCTTATCTGTGCCTAGTAACCTACCTGTCTATAGAGTCTGCAGACATCAAACCTGCATCCTTAACTACACCATTCCATGCTGGCTGGGGAATTTACCAGCAGAGCTACTCATGCTTTACTCCTACTTCTGAGTCCAACTACAAGAAACAGCATGGGAATAATATATTTAAGCTGAACAGCAGTGGAGAAAAACACCTATGCATTGAGGAGTAATAGCCATCAATTAGGAAAAACCCTGACTAAACAACAAGAAAAACTTCTAACTGTAGTAACAGAGCACTTAAACCAAAGCACTAGATTTTATAGAGCTGGACTTACGGCTTGCCCATTGGCTTCATAAAGGGGACATTTTTGCTTTATTTTGGCCAATTCCATGTTGACTTGCTTGCTCACCACTGCCATTGGGTTTCCGCCTGAAAAAGGCAACATACAGGGAGAAAAATCACTATTGCTATCTAAAGTTTTTTTAAAAACCAAAATCAGGAAGCAACCTGTAGAACAATGGAGGAAAGATATTGCAAATCATTAAAAAATGGTTACCAAGAAACTATCATTTTTGCAAAACTAGTTAACAATAACTGCACAGGGAGATTGTTTCATTTAGACTTGATCCTAAAACCCACCAAGTCCTGTTACCACCATGGCTCCCAGGTCTGCGACATAGTTTCCTTTCCGAAAAGTGGCAACTCTTCCCCCTACACGATCCTTTAAAAAAAAGAAAAGTACCAGTTAGGTTTAACAGTTCATGAGCTTTATCCACGTTATACATCACTTTAATAACATTTTATTTGAAACCCCTAGCAAGTAGGTTTTGGCCAAATCTTTTTAAAATCTGATTTTTCAAAGAGCAGTGGTTAGGCAATTATTATTAATTAAATTCAAAACAGGGGAAATATGGTTGAATTTCACCTTCTTTCACTAAATCCTTAACCAGAAAGCTCCTTAAGATAGGGACTGCAAGAGGAAGAAGGATCATACCCGGAAAACTCTTAAGATACATGCAAGAGGAGCAGGGATTTTCACCTTCTAACAATAGTTCACAAAACAAAATTATCAACATCAAAACAAATAGGGGTATGAAAAAGCCAACAAAAGAAACATTAAAAATACCATATTTCATGCCTTATAAGATGTACCTGTAATTTGGCAAGTAATATTCAGGAAAACTATTTTAAAAACTGGACACAGGGTGATTTTAGGAGAATTTTTATTTGGAGAAAAGCAGGTCTTATATGGCAAAAAACCACAGTATTTCTCATACTGCTAATCAGACTACAACATTATTTTATTTTTTACCAGGGAGAAATCTTTAGAAAGTGAATGTCCTTCTATCTTCATAAAGTCTTTCCTCTCCTGTAAAAATTGGGACAAGGACTCATCTAAACCAGGGGTCCCCAACCACCAGTCCGTGGACAAGGACCAGGCTGTCGGGGAGTTTTTGCTGGTCCGTGGCGCAGCTGCAGACCAGCACTGAACACTGACAGTGTGCTCTGCTCTGCGGCAGCTCAAAGCACACTGTATGGGGTGGATGCAGTCTGCTGCCCCGCCCCGTCGTGCCCTGCATAACATTCTCTGCCGGGAGACATTATAAATGATAAGTATGCACTAAACTCCAACCCCCTTCTTAACCTCGCCCCCATATGACCAAAGCCCCACCCCTGCCCCACCCCCACCCCATCCTGCAGGCCATAGAAAAATGGTCTTGTTTGAAGCGGGTCCCTGGTGCAAAATAGTGACCTGGCGGGATAGAATTATAAATAAAAAATAAAAATAAAAAATATATATAAAACAACTGCTAATGGAATCTCAGTCTTTCTTCTGACAGCTCGTCAGGATCCTTCTTGTATTAGTTTAGATGACTCATCTCGTGTGACCTGGCTGCGGTGGACCACAAATGTCTAACACTGGTAAGAGTAGACAGCTGACGAAAAAGGTTACAAGCGCATAGCTGTAGTCACTGACCCTTGCTTCTAGAAGCGTGACATCCATTCCAAAGCTTTGTAGTTGGCGAGCGGCTGCCAAACCAGAGACTCCAGAACCAATAATTATCACTTTGCCCGTCTTCTTTGCTAAGAACAGAAGCAAAAGTTCACAGGGTCACTGGGTTTTGACAAAATAAAGGCAGATTTAAGTATAATTAATGAGTTAATAATACATCAGAAGGACAGCTATCAGCTGAAGCATTCAATGTACTACCTAGATGACTAGTTTGCATCTTCCTCTAGTAACTTTCTCTTAATAGTTCAAAAGAGGGAGGAGGAGGAAGAAGAGGAGGAGGAGGAGGCTTTTCAACCCCATTTTTCTCACCCATTTAAGGGGACTCAAAGTGGCTGACAAACCTTTCTGTTCTTCTCCCCACAACAGAACACCCTGTAAGGCAGGTGGGGCTGTGAGCACAGAAGAGAGCTGTGACAAGCCCAAGGTCACCCAGCTGGCTTCATGGAGGAGGGCAAAATCAAACCCAGTATTCCCAGATAAGAGTCCAGCTCCCTAACCGCTAGACCAAACTGACTCACAGTTTGGTCTAGGTTTGGCTGAAGACTAATCTGGTAGAAGAACAAAGAGCTTTCAGATTTAGGCTATAAATGCATCCATGTCAGCTGCCTCTCTAGATGTTTTCCACAGCAAGATCCATTAGCCTCAGCCAGCAGCGGCCAAGAGGGATGATGGGAGATACAGCCCAAAACATCAAGACAATATCAGATTGAAGTTTTATGCATAAATTATATAGAAATTGTTCAGCTTTAGAAATACAGAACTATCAAGTTGAATGTGAAATTACTTTTCATCTTCAGTTTACAAATTCTGACTCTCAGGAAAAGTAATGAAATCCTTACTTGGTAGGGGCTTCACTCTTTTGTAGATCCCAAAATTGATTAAGCCATGACGCTCCAGATAGCTGTGGACCCTGTGAACCAGGACCGTATCACCTATAAAATCAAAGGGCATCTTTAAACACCGGCCAGGCTCAGCAGCGTGGGTGGGTGGGTGGATGCTTTCCTCCAGTTTACAGCATTATGGTTTTGCTCCAAATTATATCCCTACAAATTGAGCATCACGTCAAGGTCTTGCTCCAGGGCCAGAATCCACAATGTAGCATTTGAGAATTCTGTACATCTGCAAGGACTTCCCCTTCTGTTGATAAGAGGATGGGAAACAAAATAGCCATCTGCAGAACTTCTCTTCTCCAGTTCCTCCTGACAATCTGGGACACTTTCGCGATGTGATAGTCAACGATAGCCTACGCTTCGCGCAATCGCTTACCTGTTTTCAATCATACGTCTGATCCGGCACCCTGTGCAACTGCATGTGCAGCACTGTCACTATGGCAACACTGATGCTCTGCACAAGCAATCACATCTAAGGCCATCTGAGGTGTCAGCACGCTTGTGCGGCACCTTAGATGACCCCCATTGCACCAGAAAAGATGCAGATTGTCACCTTTGGATGCTTGTGGTAAGACTCCTGCAAAGGCAAGGTTGCTTGTGGTGTACAATTTCATGCACCACAGCTAGTTCATGATTAGGCAACATCTGGGAAGGCAGGGGGTACTTGTAGGCTGCTGTACTTGCCCAGATGTTGCCTAATCGTGCACTATGACCCAGGCTGAATGGGAACCCAACCTCTTTGCACGTACCCTGTTCCTGCCCAAGAGGCTCCATTTCATAGAATTTCATATGTTGGGATCCCTGATCTAGGATAATTAGTCTTACTGTTAATAATAATGCATTTGATCAACTGAATTACTTTAAAAAGCCATTTTAGTTTGTATAAAGTTCAGAATCTCATTTGCCAGGGCAGGGAATTTTGATTTGGGCTTAGATAGGGAGGTCAATGTAACACAACGATGGTGACACAGGAGGCAGTAAAACTGGAGAATAAAGGAAGAGCCAAGGGAAAGAACACACATCTATTTATGGCAGCTTTTCAGATACAGAACTTTCAGTGTGAAAATGAGATTTACCCACAAAATATCTAAAACTGCTTGCAGTTAGAAATGAGAGAAGAAATGGGCCAACTTACTATTATAGGGTGCTTCCAACTGTTGCAATGTTGCCTCAAATGTCAACTGAATCTTTGGATTGTCCAACCAAAGCTGCAACTGTATCGAAACAACACACACAAAATTGCAAGCAGGGCTATCATTTAGCTGTTAGCATCAAGAGAACGTTTTAAAATAAAGTGCATATTTTGCATTCCTAGATTGCCATCGGCAATACTAAGTTGAAAGATGTTTAAATCTTTATGTAGAAAATGCCAGATTAAAGGCGAATACAGTTGGACCTCCCATATCTGTGGGGGATTGGTTCCACGTCCTACTGTGGTCACTGAAAACGGTGGATATTTTAAACACGGAGAATTGCACTCAGTTTCCCACAATTCCTCTGAAATCCTGCAAGATTTCTCAGGGCGCAGCATGATGCAACTATATCAAGAGCCAAAACACCATTCTGAGTTAGAATCTTTTCATCTTTTCTCAACCCTCATCCTAGTCCTCAAGAACATATTCTGTGATTAAGCCATTTCTTTAAGCCTACTTGGGCCCTTATATCAACTAAACAGGATTTTCTATCTGTGCAGAGTGCCTCCGCTAAGACCCCTTTTACTAATTTGTTTGAGCAAACATCAAAGAGCAGTAATGGAATCACATTCCCAAAGTCTGCTGATTACTATTACTGTCTATTAATATCATTTTTGAATGATGCCAAAACTAATTGATATGAAGTAAGCCATTTATATTAGATTACTTAAAGCGAGGATGAGAAGCAGATGGTCACAACTGCAAGATTTCCAAGTCTATTCTGCAAAGCCAAGTACACGATTTATACTTATGGGACTTTGTTTTCCATTCTTTACTTTATGGGCAATAACCCATCTGTGAGAAAAGCCTGCCAGTCTTCCACTGTGCTACTCAGAAGAGAGCTTTAAGAAGGGGGCGTCAGTCAATGATTAACTGGGCTGTCTCTGGGGAGGAAGAAATTAAAATAAATGAATGAGTGAAAATTTCTTTATCACACAACACTAGAATCAGGGGTCCCTCTATGAAGCTGATGGGCAGGAGAGTCAGATCAGACAAGGGGAAGTATTTCTTCACCCAGAGGGTCATCTGGCTGTGGAATTTGCTGCCAGAAGAGGCAGTAACAAACATCAACTGGTCTCGATAGCTTAAAGAAAGGGTCAGACAAATCCACAGATGACAAGTGTATCAATGGCTACTAGAATGGATGCCTGGGTACATCCCCCAGGGTGGGAAGACAGGCAGGATTCTTCCAAGGGCCATTTGCAGGAAACTGGGTGCAGGTGAAGGTTTGGCCATTGTCTTCTTCTTGAGATGCCCATAAGCAATTGGTGGGCCACTGTGTGAGATGGGATGCTGGACTAGATGGGCCGGGGCCTGATCCTGCAGGCCTGCTCTTATGTTCTTAAATAAGTAAAACAAATTATTTATTAGAATTTAGGGAAAGCTTGGTTTGGGAGCTGAAATCTTCCAGACATAAACCTCAAAGATTTCTGCAACAAAGTAAGGCACTGTCGACCCAGTGTTCTACAAAGCTCCCATCAGCCCATGATAATCAGGCCCTGTAGCACAAAGCATCAAAAGACATCCCAGGTGGAGATAACCAGGCGAAGCTCTGTTGGCTTCTAGCACTTCACATACCGTCCGATTTCTGATGTAAAGAAACACCTTCTGAGTCTGTTGGGGCCCACTGATAATATCAGGAAAGCAAGCCGCTTCTTGTGACGTCATCCGATCGTGAGGAAGTCGGCTCTGGAAAGCGGCACCTTCCACACCTACAATTTTCAAGAAAACACAAATGTGACAAGTACTGCAGAGGCACTGTGAAAACTAGGATGTTGCTACCAAAAAGTCGCTTGTAATCTTCAATTTCCTCGAGAGATATTTGGCTCTCCTTCTGTAGAGGTGCTTCAAATGTCTTTCCCAAATTACTTTTTATTCTAATGTAAACCATAATCAGTGCACAATAAGCACCTGAAGGGCCAACATAATTTCATTCCAAAGGGCAGTCGGGCAAATGAGTGCAATAAAGACACCGCATGCAGAACGTCCTTCATTAAATAGAAAACGCAAAAATAAATAAATCACCTGTTTACAAGGTTGGACTCCATGGGTAATCTGGATTCAAGAAAAAGTGGGGGAACAGTCACGCACACAGCTTTAGAGTAGGTAACTTCCTAAGACAGTGGCCTTTTCTGCACTGGCCCCTATTCCAGACTGTATCTCAGAATAGGGACCTCCTATCTGCTACAATCTGCACCAGGCATGAGGGTGGCAGGTCACTAGCCTGAGATATAAATCAGAATAAGGCTCAGTACAGAGAGGGCCAGTGTTTCATAGTGGCTTCTTTGGAACAATGCAGAACAAAGGAAAATTAATTGTGAGGCTGCTATGGACCAGCATACTGAAGAGGGAAAGAGACTGATGAGCAGCAAAGATCTGGGAAAATAGCTTTTTGGTCCACAAAAGTAGCCTGTTGAGATCAGGAGACAATTACAGAGCAAAGGCTAAAGGACTGCTATGCGTGTGGGAATGTACAAAAAAGGAAGGAAGACCATCATGTCAAAGGTACATGTTCATCATTTAGCCTAAAATGCCCCAAAGATTATCATGGTAACAAAATTTTCAGTTGTGATCAGTGAAAATAGAAAGCCTTCCCCCTTTTGTGGATGGTAGACCATATACAGTGCTGTCACTGAAAGTTCTGATTTGGGTAACAAAATGCAGAAGGCATATGGTTCACTCCACAGGAACTAAAATCTTTAATTAAATCATTAACTGCTATTAATTATTATTCGTTCTACTTATAACAGTAGATAACTTTCTCCTTATGGTATTAGGCATTTAGGGTGATTTAGGAACGGGCATGGAACAAAAATAGAAGTTTTCCTATTTAAATTATTGCTATAACTGGCTTCATTATACATATTTTCACTATAAGGTCAATTTTTGGGAACCAATTAGGTACAAATAAAGGAGGAACAGCGTTATCACCAAATCAGTTCAAGAATATAATCAAATACCAAGGCTGGAAAGCAGCTTTCTATGTTACTGGAAAAGTTTTAATATTCTTTTTCAGTCTCACTTCTCAATAGTGTTTTTGCAGCTAAGATGCACTGCAATCTTATAGCGCCACTTTCGTACTGGCAGCACGGTGTTCGTTTAAACTAGAACAACAGGAAGTAGGGCCTGCCCTTACTAAAATCTAGGATTGCCATATTTAAACCCATTACACCAATTAAAACCTATTCTCACATATAAAAGAGATACTATTACCCTCAACTGGGAAAAATTCAGTATCCTTTTAAATATAACTATAAAAACGACATACAATCCTGAAATTTCCCCTTCAGGCTGTTCTAAAAAGCAGTATTTCTGTAAGACATCTGCTTGTCCACTACTGCTGAAAGTATATTTTCCTTTAAAGCCGCATTCACGTGTAGCAAAGGAAGCATCCCAAAAGCACCCTTGGGACAGTGATGTGTAGCCACCTCTAATCTACCTTTTCTAGCCTACGAAGATCATGAGAGGGAGAGTGGCAGGCTGATGTGTGAACAATCTCCACCTCCAAAACATCTCAAAGCCACCTTCCACTATGGATGGATGTAGCCTAAGGTGTTTTAATAATATTGTACTCTAATGTTTGAAGGTATAATGGTCAAATCTAATTTATATCATTACTTTTTTTTGGTGGTGGGGGCGGGAATCAGGAGACAATCCTACTAAATCCTATTCTAACTTTCAGGAACCCTATTTTCAGTGTCAAAATTAGTTTAACCACTGAAGTTTGTTATATATCCATTTATTCTGAAAGTTAAAGACGACTGATGCTATGGAAATAGCTTTTGCTTTGCTCCTGAAAGTCAAATGGGTAAAATCATCTACTTCTGTGAAATTCTGTCATGACAACAGCTGCTAAAGAGCTAAAGTTTGCAAGAAACCGCATGCAACTATCCAAAATCATCCCTGTAAATGAAAAAAAAATCACAGAAATGCATCCAATCCTATTTCAAGCAGAAGCATTACTGAGATGATGAGATCTTTAGAAATTTATCAAATGAAAGAATCCAGTTAAGGACTAGAAAGTCACAAAATGTGTGTAGATGATTGGTTCTACAAAGATCTGAGCACTTAAGCATCAAACTTTACAAACAATTACAAGTGCTTGAATAGGCACTGAGGCATCTATATCCTACTCTCTTCCAAAGACTCCCAGA
>MTQE01002781.1:375464-386915 GCA_014337955.1 Aspidoscelis marmoratus
AATAGGCACTGAGGCATCTATATCCTACTCTCTTCCAAAGACTCCCAGAAACAAAAGGGAGCATTTAGATTCAACAGATAAAATTGAACTATGTTGCATATTCACTATGTTGCGTATTCGCTCAAATGTTAGAAACCAACACTTCTACAGGAACTTACCCCCAAGAACTGTATTAGGGCTGAAGATTAAGAAAATATAATACAACCTTTATTTATGTACTTTAGGGCACTGAAAATAGTAAATAAGCAGTATGAGCTTTCTTATTTAACTTGCAAAGTTTAAAAAAAAACCTGTTTTGAAGCTGAACTCAAAGTTTAATTCATGTTATCAATATGCCAGCAATGAATCCTAAAACCCCGCAGGTACACAGGCCTCCCATCTACTGTAGGCTACAAGCCTAATACTACTGGATTTGTCTAGAGCAAACTAAGCAATTTTACAAATTTTTGCTACTTTTAAAGTTGCAGTCTGTATAACAAAGAATTTTCATCTTTGCAATTTTTGCATTTCATATATTGTAAGCAATGTAATGAATTTAGTTAAGGCCCAAAGAATAGTGTAAAATAATTTCAAATTACAAACTAAACACAGAAGATTTCCTGTCTTAAGAACTGGGATTTCTGATTTATCCACAAAAGAATGACAAGTAATAAGGGTAACACTGAAAACACCTACAGGTGTTCTTGTCCAAAACATATGAAAAGAACTCATTGCTCAAACAGAATAATTTAGGACAACTAAATACAAAAATATTTTTGGATGACTTCTGGATGTTCAAGAAAGAATTACTAGCAAATCTGTCCACAAATGGTAAGAAATGCCTGATAAAATTCAGGCATATTATTGGGCTATGACTAATTATTTAAGGTAAGCTAAACACTGTTTTTCTATTGATTTTGGTTCACTTTTCTTTCCCTTGCTAACTAAATATTCTAGGGATACTTCCTATTCTACCTTGCAGGTAACCATAATTTTTAAAGATTACTTCTTGACTCTATATTGTGATAGTTTTTTGAACTATTTAAGGAGGACAGGGCTTGGGAAATGATATTTTTGGTGAAGGGGGTAGCTGTAACTCTGTGGTAGAATAGTTCCCTGGAAAGCAAAGGGCTGCGTGTTCAATCCTGACATCTCTTCAAAAGGTGGTAATGGCAAACCACTTCTGTATTTGCCAAGAAAACTGAATGGATGAATCAATGCAGTCATTAGGTGTTGACCTATTCAGTGGTGCCGAGGAAAATCATCACAGGTTCCTCGCACAGGCTGTTACTTTTCCTCCTGTATTAGCTCCAGTCTGCTGATAAAACAGTTAAGAGGAAGGCAGACAGATAGATTTGCACGTTACCAAAACATCACAACTTAAGGTGTAGTCCGAGGTGTAGAAATACTAATCAGACTTTTTTAAAAGTCCTTGGAATTTTGTACTGTGGCACTAGTACATTAAATGAGGCCTCATCTTGGTAAGCATGTACTTTCCCAGGTCTAACATATTATTTATATGTTAATGGTCAACAGATCAAGAGCAGCATAATTAGAAAAACTCACTGTTGCCTTCCCAAACCCAGTACCAGTGCATAAGTGACTGAAACCTGGTCTAGGCACGTGAAAGTGAGGTTTTCCAATGTTTCATGGTTCCAAGACACCTCTGGCACTTTATGACACCTAAGAAATTCTGAACACAAAACCGTAAGTTTATCAAGTGCCATGGAAAAATTCCTTCAATTTGCAATTTCTTGGTAAAGGAGGAAATATGCTACTGAGCTACTTGTCCAGTTTTCAGAAATGAGCCAACAACCCAAAACCATGATCAGACAAAAGTCTTAGTCCAGAATTTCAGTATTAACCCGGATCCCCATTTACTCTGCTTCAGGCCCACATATATATACAAATACATCTCAAACTGCAGAACTTGCGAGACTGAGACATTTCAGAATGAAAGCGGATAATGACGTATCTGAATATTTGCCTATATTAGAATTTACTTGCTCTTGGAAAGACTATTTGCAGGAGATACTTCTATCTAAGCCAGCTTCCTAGAGACCGCTCACAGTGTGAAGAAGATGAAGAGTTGGCTTTTCTACCCTGATTTTCTCACCCATTTAACGGGACTCAAAGCGGCTGACAAAGCTTTTCTAATCTTCTCCCCACAACAGAACACCCTGTGAGGTAGGTGGGGCTGTTTGAGCTCAGAAGAGAGTTGTGACTAGCCCAAGGTCACCCAGCTGGCTTCATGGGGGAGGGCGGAATCAAACCCAGTATTCCCAGATAAGAGTCTGGCTCCGCTACCACTAGACCAGTGATGGTGAACCTTTTGAGCTCGGTGTGTCAAAATTTGCAAGAAAACCTAGCTTAACTTGGGTGCTGTGTCACATCTAGGAATATCCATAATTTTGTGATATTTGTGGCTCTAGTAAAAAACTTATATTTTTGATATATGTATTTTATTAAAAGCAAAAACAAACAATTCTTTACATTAGTGACTTTTGTTGCTAAATCTTCAATTGAAAGTTGGTATTTCGTACACTTCAAGAATAAGCAAGCACTACACGTCCAGGTGCCAGGGTGGCCATGTGTGTCACCCAAAAGGGCTTGGTGTGTCACTTGTGACACGCGTGTCATAGGTTGGCCATCACCGCACTAGACCAAACTGGCTCTTTAAATGTCTGTTCTAAAAAGAGGCCCTCCCTGGGAATAAGCCTCACTGAAATCCAAGCAGGCACAGAATTCAGCACCAACCTAGACAAAAGTCAGGACACTTTCAGAAGTTCAGAATGCAAAACAGCCATAACCGTGCACAAAGATGCAGGGAGAACTCTTATGCATAGCAAGACTACAAGAGTTATAACGCTTGTGCTACAACCGCAATATACTTTTGCACCCACCACAATACCCACAACAGTGGGTTATGCCTGACCAGCAGCTATTGATTATGGTCACCAAGCTGGTCAGTGAATGCTGCACAGGCTTCCGCAAGATAGAGGAGCAGGCATTACCTTAGGGTACTTTTATATTTCTCTTTGTTCTTTCTGTCCGTCACCTTGGTTTTAAAGAAAGGCGGTTAATAAATAAACACTTGCGCTTACCAAGAAAGCCATCTCCACCTCTCCAAGATCCATGAGGAAAATCTTAGGGGGGGGGGGAACTGCCCCATCAACATATCCTTCGGGCCCTAGACTTTTTGGAGATATCCGTGTTTCCCCAAAAATAAGACAGGGTCTTATATTAATTTTTGCTCAAAAAGATGTGTTAGGGATTATTTTCAGGGGGTGTTTTATAGAATACTTATATAGGGCTTATATTTTGAGCATCCTGAAAAATCATGCTAGGGCTTATTTTCAGGGTAGGTCTTATTTTCAGAGACACATGATAAACAGCAATTTACAAAGTCATGCTCAACTTAGCATTATAAAGCACTAGGTTTCTGCAAACCACTTGAGGTGCTAATGGCCATCCACACTCTGGGCAACATTCTGCACCAACCTTCTGACAAAATTCTACACTGCTGCAGGCACAGTTTGCACAACATTCACAAAACGGTGCAGAGTTTTCAAAAGTGCTGTGCACCATTCACAGAAACAGAGAATACTTCCCACCCTCCGGAAGTTTTGGAGCAAGTGAAATAAAACTAAATAAAAAGCACATCAAATTCTTCCAGATTTCAACTGTGTCATTTAAAACAGACGTTCCTATGCCAAGCTGCTCTAAGTGGAGAGCTTTACCATGTGCTATTTAAGCCAAAGACAAATGAATAGCCTCATGGCATTCATCTAAAAGTTTCTAGCAAAACAAGCCTACTCCATGTTAACACGAATCCACAGTTTCACAATACACTGATTAGTGCCTGGGTAGAGAGACTCAAAAGCGGACACCCATCACATCTATCTCTCATAGTGACAAATGTTCATTTCTAGTGCAATAAATGGTTGATGTACTTGTGGTCTAAATACATCATGCACATTTGAGTATATTAATGGAACTCTGGTCTTCCCAGAAATCACTCAAAAAACTGTACGAAGACAAGTAACAGTATTGACAACAATCTAGAGAAAGACCTGGATGCAAGTTAATAAACAGAAAGGAAGAGAGGAGGGAGGGAACAATGTTAGAGACAACAGTGTAAGCAAATTTGAATTGGAAGCTCAAAATATATACAAGTACATATAAACAAGTATCTAGACTGTTTTTCCCCTTACAAGTCATTTCAAGATAATTTTTTCTGACCACTGACACATTCAAACTGCTTTGGAGATAGGAAGTCTTAACCACTTACACATTACTCTTGTGCAAGTCAACTTAACAACTTTATCCACCCAGCATTCATCCAACTAATTCAAAAATGAGAATTAGATAAACAAAGCTGCATGGATCTGTTTGCAAACATGCTGAAGAAGTAACACAGAAAATTCTGCATGACTGGATATACTGTCTCTACAAAATGTTTATCAATCCTTGCTTCACAGTGACAACTCCACAACTCTGTCTAGAGCCAGAAAAAGTGGTGGCAGTTACAGTCCCTTAGATTGTTAATATAAAATTAAGCATTTAAGAACACTGTAGTGAGATCAGACCAAGGGCCCACCTAAGTTAGCACCTTCACCATGACCAAGGAATCCTATGAACAGCAGTTCTTGTCCCAGCTCATACATGTTAGCTGGAAATGTTTGAGAGAGACTTTAATTTTGGCATAGGCCTTAAATGATCTGTCAAAAAGAAACTAAACTAACCCAGCTGATGCGCCCTCGGGTTTCTATGTAGGACTTAGCACAGAATCCTTGGGATGACGTTCCACTTTAATCAAGAGTTTACCCCAAATAACACATCTAGGATTGTACCCTAATCATACTTAAGTGTAGAGTACCTATGTAGGAAGTGCAGCAGTTCTCCCAGTATCACTTTTGTGAATCATACGTGGGAGGCAGAAAGGCCTACAGATGTGAAAAGAGAAAGGCTAACTGCTCAGTCCACTTGCAAAGAAGAAGTGCAAAAGATATGGACAGCTGGGAACTCAGCTTCCCTTTTCAGCAGACAAATACATTTCTCCTGCCCCTGAAGCTAAGACCTGAGTATTATTCACACACACTCACACACTTGCAAGCATCAAACTCTGACTTGGGGGCTCCTGCTATTAAGTGGCAACATCCAACGCCCCCCTCACCTGACGCTTGGCAGTCTCCATACCCTCCAGGACTGTCGTCGTGAAGTCCTCCTGCTTGCCCTGTGGAAGGAAAGAGGAGATCTCAGGGACCTTTGCTCCACAAGTTCAAGTCATTTAAGGGACGAGAAGGTCTCACAGCTGGTGATTCAAGTTTAGACAGGTCACCAACTTGGGGGGAGGGGAGACGGTCAAAAAAACGAGTTAAAAAAAAGAATTCCATTTTCTGGAATCTGTGTCAAGGGCACCACCCTTTGCCGTTTTCTTTTTTTTTTCCATCATTTTGTTGGAAACCCTTGTCAAGTTTTCTGCGGAAGGGGAATAGATACAGTATTGCAGTATTTGAAGGGTACCTACTTGACAAATGTTTAATATTATTTATTAACAGATGGGGAAACTATACTTCTCACTACTAATAAAAAGGCTATTGGCAGGGCTGGAACACTAAGGATCACACAAGGCCTCACCAGGCCTCCTTGGAAACATGAATAAACTTCCACAGAGTTTCTCTCCACATATTACTTGGCTGAAATCCTCCACCAACCCAGACCACTAGCTAAGTGCTACTGGGCGCTGAAATTCAACCACATCCAAAAGGTTAAAGGACAGCCAACTATTCAAGGCTGGAATTTCACTAATTTGATATGAACCCCATAGCCTCTAAAAAGCTAAAACATTATACCAAATATGTTAGCATTCACCTGTATCTGCATCACTAGAATAGTTGAGAGCTACCTAGTGAACCTTTGGTTATGGGGTAGCTATAGAAATTTGGTAAACAAAGAATCTTATATTAAATTAGACTACACTCTTTAAAGTTTTCAACAAATCCTGAGAAATGAGGCGCATGACTCATATCTAAGGCCCAAAATGTCCTGTACTACCTCAGTCTCCTATGTAACTCTAGGTATAAGCAGTAAACCTTCCTGCAGTAGACCATCTAGGAACGTGAGATACCTCTGAACCACACAGTACCCGTGTGTTCAGCAAACTCCAATAGCTTAGGACAGACGTGATCTAAGCCACCATGCAGTGTTATACTCATGAGCTCTTCTCTCTCCCTGTTGGCGATGTCTGGAAAAATGTGTTAGAAGTATCAGCTTTGCTTGAAAGCATTTGCTTTGTAGTATAAACTGAAGCAATAGTTCAGCTCTGCTCCCTTGGCATGTAGAAGAGGGAAATGTGGAGACAGAGGGTTCCTTACACCTGCCCTGAATCCCTCTGAACCTATTAAGCCTGCATAGGAACCAATCTTCCCTTCACTACTTGTACCTATATGTATTATCCCCAGAAGGAAAAGGCCTGGAAATGTACTCCAATATTTAAAGTACCCATTAGATGCTCCATGTTAAAACCTACACCAACTGAAACTGATTACAGCTCATCCATTTAATATATAACATAGCATAAGAGTCAAGAAAAGCCAGTAACTTAGCCCCTTTGATCCAGGATGTAACGGGGGTGGTGGGGTGGGGGTGGTCAGTAACACATCAAGGCACTTCCAAAGGTCTGGCTGAATTAAGAGCAGTAGGGAGATATTGAAAAATAATCACTACTGGTGATATTATTAATCTTTTCTGCTTATTCTACTGGAAAACAGAGAGTTCAATGAGTTTTTCATTGGCGTAACAGCCAAAGCTACTACTAGCTTCCCAACATAACCCATTCCCTCCTGCAAGTTGCATAGCACATGTGGTTTAGTGATCTGGTTTGGGGTTTTTTGTGTGTATGCGTGTTTTAAACGGGAACAAGCACAAACTGCAAAAAAAAAAATCAAGAAATAAGAAACGCTGAAGGGTGGGGAAAGGGGGAGAAGCGTGGTGGCACGTTGCGATTCTACCCGCTCCAGAAGCTCACCAGGAAGGAAAGAAGGTTCATCATTCTGCCACCAGGCAACCAACAGAAGAAAGGAGAGGTCATTACTTTCTGCTGGAACATGAGAGAGTTCAAAGGAGCAAGGCACTGGTTATACTTTTTGCAAAGGAACAAATTTCACGACCGAAGACCCCTCTCTTAGCCTCGTCTCTTTCTCTCTTCCAGTAAAGGAAAGACGACACGGATTCCCTTTCATCAGAAGTTCAAATTTAACAGGACTATGCTTTTCTCCTCCTCTCCTTCACAAATATCCGGGGGCAGGAATCACATTTACTTAATTTATTTCTTTATTTATGGAGGACAGGGAACAGCAACAAAAGTACATTCTTTCTCCCTCCATTAGATATTTGGAAGGGGCAGCAAGGCAGACACTGCTGTTCGGCCAAACACTGCTTAAGAGACAAGCCAGGGCCAAACCATCTTTCCTCAAAACTTCTGAAAATAAAAGATGATTCCCCCCCACCCCAAAGGCTGTACGTTCAGAAACCATATAGCAGCGCATCTCCTTGCTGCCTCCTGAAAAAGGGGACGAGAGAACGATTATTCTCTTCTTACAGAGAGGCAATGGATTCATTTCCCCAGCAGATGCAGTGGTATGGGGCTTCCCTCACCCCTTTAAAGAAAACGAGACTTGCAAATCACAAAGCACCATTTATTTTCTCTCTTAAGAACTAGAAGGAACCAGTGATCTTTCACATTTGGGTCTCTTTGTGGAAGCACAGGCGCCTGTTGGACAAAGTGCCACAATACTACATTGAGAAGCCAAATAGATTCATTGCCTTCAGATACTGCATAACTACAGATTAAAGGCAATTTGGCCAATGAGCAGGCCAGGACATGATAACACCTCCAGTCTCATTTTTTTCTACCATATATTCTCTTTATTGCATTCATTATTTACAGAAGTCAACCTCACCTAACGGAAATGTGTTTGTTTAATATTTAGAGAAGACATCCTGCTCTTTTCAACAGCTGTGCAGCAAACAGGATGCATGCCATGGAGCACCATGGGGGGGGGGCAGTAACAAGCAAAAGCAGCATGCAGTGGCATGGAGAGAGAAAGAAATGCATTCAAGATGGGAGAGACCTGGCATGCCTTTCCATTCCGGAAAGATCTCCTCCTTTGGGGAAAAAAAAGCTAATTAATGACATGAAGATGGAAGCAAGGGTTTTGGGAAAAGGTTTGCATAGGATCCTTCCTTCTTGATACAGAAATGGGATGGGCAGGAATCTCAAACACCCTCACTACAAACAAAACACTAATCTACATCCACTCTAACACACGGCCTTTTTCTGCTGCTCCCCCTTCATCCTATCAAAATGCATTTCAAAGCCACAAATATCCATGCTGTTAATACACAAGGGGAAAGTAGATTATTTGGTGGAGCGCAGACAGCAATACGCCCGGTTCTAGCAAGCTCTCGGCACTTTTAAAAAAGAAATCGTGGTCTTAAAAGTATGCCTCAGTAGGTGTCAGCATCTAGCCCAACCTTGGCAAGACTCAAAAAATCGCTATGCAGGATTAGAAGCAGAGTAGGCTTTTATACCCTGCTTTCCTCACCCTTTTAAGGGGACTCAAAGCAGCTGACAAACCTTCTGTTCTCCCCACAACAGACACCCTGTGAGAGCTCAGAAACAGATCAGTGACTAGCCCAAGGTCAACCAACTAGATTCATGGAGGGGTCCGGAATCAAACCTGGTAAGTACGAGATACGAGTCCAGCACTCAGGCCAAAGTGGCTTGATCTGTTTAGTACTTGGAGACACAAACTAGGAAAATCCAGGGCTTTGTGCTAGTCTAGGAAGACAGAAAACATCCCAGAAGACAACAATGGTAAAGTACTTCTATTTTGTTGCCAGAAAAATTGCAGGTATCTGTTATTCTTTATGTTGCACTATGCTCATGGTATCTTTATTTTACCTTTTTAAGCACACATGAAAACTCTTATTTAAATCTCTGACTCTAGTACATCGTTTTATACTCGCAAGTCTTCTCTCAAATTTGTTTTCCACAACAACTCTGACAGCGTACACTCAAGTTGGACGGGTGAAGTTTGCTCTGAGTGTAATGCTAACTGGTTTGCAAACTGCCATCTGGTGTTCTTAAGTTATGTTTTTAAGTTATAAAGGACAGCATTTACAACTCACAACCATGATCTGCAAACCTATATAATCTGAATTATTTCCTTCCTAATAAGTGAACGTTTTACCCTTCATATGGTATGTGTCAAATGTGAAATTAACATACAAGATGCAATATTCTAACAGTGGACTTTCAACCTCCTGTTTTATCTGGAACCGGCAAGGTATCTGGGAAAGAAATTTATATTTAAGCTCATTACCCATTCCCCCACCCCTAGACTGGAAAAAAACAAAACAAAACACTTCTTGCAGGCAGTCCACAATCAATTTCCAAACAAAAACTCTCTTGCTCCAGGGATATTTTTAATTTGCAATCTGTCATTAAAGAAAAACCTGTTGTAACAACATGACTATACGTGCCCACTGCAGGTTCTACCTTTTTACTAGAAAGTAAGAACTGCCCATGTTTCTCTCTCAGCTACTATCCATAGGTAGAGAGAACCACACTAGGCCATTTGTGGGGGAAGGAAGATGCAAATCTATCTAAAATTATTTTCCACGTCATTCTCAGTTAAGGAATGTAGTCTCAGCCTACTTTTGGCAAACCCAAAAAACTAAAAATAAATCACTATCATGCAGCTGGAGGGTATATACAATTTATTCAGGTAATTCTCAACAGTCAATCACAAAGCAATTTTTATTTTCTGTAATAAAACTGGAATCGCCTCATTCTTCTCTGAAACACGATCAAACTGCCAATATCTTCAAGGCATAAACTCAAGGTTTTTGTTCTTATCACAGCAGTGCCCCCCCTGCCTAAATATCAGCTGTCAATCCAGCACGCCTGAAGCTAATGGTCACATGCTGTAAAACGGACTTCAGTTTTTGAGACACTCACCTCCAACTGGGCCCATGCTGAGGCTTGCTTTCAATTTACGGTTGTTGCCATGCGTAATCAGTTTTAGAAGACTTTGTGCATCTCTCACTCTCAGTAATGAAGAAGAAAGTCTAAACTGAAACAATGGGTTTTTTTCCACTGACCTCCCTTAATCCGGATCTAAGAAGATCCGGATTTAAGGAATGGGTACTTCAACTAATCTGGATCTAGTAGGTCCGGATTAAGGAAAGTACACAATGCGTTTCCACAGGTGGTCTAGCACACAATAGCAATGGGTGCTAGCTTGTTCACAGTGGAAACGCCGGAGCACCCATGTGGTGAATCCATATCTATCCACATGGGGCCCATCTGTCACCTCAGGTGTTTTGGGGGACAGGGGGTGCAATCGTGGACACTCGAGAGATTCTTTGAAGATTCTCCGGAGTGGCTCTGGAGAATCTCCGGAGCGATCTGCGGCAAACTTTGAAGATTTTCTGGAGCCTTTGACAAAGCCATTGCTCTCTCATGGGGTCCTCTTCAGAGCCTGTGCTATTCTTTGAAGGCAACTTCAGAGGAACTTCAGAGCCGGCTTCGGATAATGTGCACAGGCTTCAAAGCTTTGAGTTTTGGGGCATCCCCCATGGCTGCCCCCCTTGAGCTGCCCATAAACCCCATTGCCCAATTGTGGTGGAAACAGGCTCAGTATAATCCAGATTTGACGCCTGAAGTCCCCATTGTAGACCCATTTAATGGGGTCTACAGGGAATCTGGATTATAGGTCCTGAAGGACCCATATGATCAGGATTTCCCTAGAACAGGTGGAAACAAATGTGGCTCTAATGGGGTCTGTAGTGGAAATGGGGTCTTCTTGCTTTGAGCCTAATGGTACTTAATGGGTATTTAGTGCTAGTGGAAAAACACCAAATAACTACAGTGTTTGCCCGAAAATAAGACAGGGTCTTACATTAATTTTTGCTCCTAAAGATGCACTAGGGCTTATTTTCAGGGGATGTTTTATATAACACTTATTTAGGGCTTATATACCGAGCATCCTGAAAAATCATGCTAGAGCTTATTTTCAGGGTAGGTCTTATTTTTGGGGAAACAGGAAAGAGGAGGCAAAAAAGGTCAACTTCACTGTCTAATGCTGAACATCTCATCATATTTAGGAGAAATTAATTTTAAAATAGGACAATCAGGCAGATTTTAAGGAGGGAAATGGAAATAAGGTGAGTTTCTTAAGGCAAGAAACACAGAAAGCCTACAAAAGGAGAAAGCTTAAATGCATACTGCTTGAGCATCATAAGCATCTAAAATGAAGCTGGGAGAACAAAGAGACTCAGCTTGTATGAATAATGGGAGAAGTGAAACATGGCTGGTGAAAAACCAGTGTTTGGTACTGTAGAACTGGCCAAAGAGGGGGTTAGGTATAGGGGGCACTGCTTTGCAGTGGTTCCGGTCCTTCC
>MTQE01002781.1:393862-436096 GCA_014337955.1 Aspidoscelis marmoratus
AGTGCTGACCGGAACATCTAGCCGGATGCACATCAAGCCGGTTTTAAAAGGGTTGCACTGGCTGTCAATTTACTACCGAGCCCAATTCAAGGTGTTGACTCTGACTTACATGGTCCTAAATGACTTGGGCCCAAAATATCTAAAGGAAAGCCTTCTCCCATATCGACCTGCCTGTGCCTTAAGATTAAGTGGCGAGGCCCTCCTGGTTGTCCCACCACCTTCAATAGTGAGGTTGGTGGGCACCCGGGAGAGAGCCTTTTCTGTGATGGCCCCCAGACTATGGAATAGCCTCCCCCTCGAGGTGCATCATGCCCCTTCCTTATATATATTTAGGAAGGCGGTGAAGACGCACCTCTTTGCCCTGGCCTTTGGCTGAGCTGATTATATTTCCTCCCCAGGACAGACACTATCATTTTAAACATATTGTGTATTGTTTTAGAGTTGTTGAATTTGTAAAGTCTTTTAATGTATATTCTGTTTTAATCTGTTGTTTTAAGGTTGTTACCCGCCCAGAGACATTCGGATATGGGGCGGGATAGAAATGTAAATAATAAATAAATAATAAATAAGCATATTAAAATCATGAGAATGCCTGGATGTGGGAAGGAAAGTCACTCCTTGTGGAGCTAAAGGCCAAGGCGAAGAGGTGCGTCTTCACTGCTCTACTGAATGCATGGGGGGGGGGGAGACTACTCCACAGTCTGGGAGCCGCTACTGAAAAGGCACTATCCTGGGTGCCACACTTTTACTACTGAAGGTAGTGGTACAACCAGGAGGGTCTTCCCTGCAGGGGCAGGTCAATATGGAAGACGGCGTTTTTGTGCTTTTATTTTTATCAGATGTTGGGATACAAATGTAAAACAACAATATATAATTCACCATCTGTCACCTGCAAAAGCAATGCTGCTCGGATCTGCATGTATTATTTGCGGATCCAAGTTCCTGGGAAGAACTGATGTGTGATGAAGACCAACTCCAACTGTTGCTTTCTGTGTCAATAATAAATACTAGAGGACATTTATTATTTCTTTGTTCACTTAAGGCACTATCTAAAATTTACTCTTGGTTTAAAAGAATGAGAAATCATGGGGCAATTTGACTGGAGAAATGATTGGTGAACTTCAGTCTACAGCAGTTAGACCTCTTTAGGCTAAACTTTACATGGCTCTGCAGGTGGTAGTACCTAGCTGACACAAAATGCTCTCAAACAAATAGGCAGGATGGTTCTGGATGGGAGGACACCAGGAAATCCCCAAGTTAAAAACTTAAATGTTAAGATGCAGTAGTAAGCTATGTAGAGAGTTGCCAAAAAAAACCAAAGAACTTACACAAATCCATACAGTCGCTAGGGGCTTGCCCACACTCACTTGCGTTATGTAATTTCAGTCCAGGGCCAGTATACTAGTTAATAGACATGTGCAGATGGGGCGCACCACTGGTAACTGTGGTTAACTGAAAACGTGGTTACCAAATCAGTGGATATGGGGGTCTGACTGTATTGCTTATTGAGATAACAGCATCAGTAAATAGAAATAGTAGAAGTTCTCTTACCCACTGAGATGCTTTCATTATTACTGATGGCCTCTTCCAACTCTGCATTTCCATTCCAAAGTAATGTGTGTCTATTTAGACCACACAAGGTAGAGGCTGTTAAAAGGCAAATATACTCATCCCTTCTTTTAAAACTTCCCTACCAGTTAAAACTGAGGACATTGCATGTAATTTAAAGCACCTGGCCAATCTAACAAGATTACTTTAAAGCTACAGAAGATGCCTTGAGGCCAGACAATTTGTATTTGAGCATCTAGTTTTTAAAGAACTTGTTAGACTCTAATGCTAGTATTTTGAGGAGAGCAAAGGTATGACAATGGATATTTAACAGCTAATGTCTCTCTCTGCTTGTGCCCCCCAAAACTTAACTAAAAAAAGAAAGAAAAAGAAACAGTAATATGCTTACAGCTGCAAATTAGGAGGGGTAATTGTTGTTGAACCAGCAGAGCCAGGTGAACTGAATAGCAACTGGAGAGGAACATGGTAAATTGCCCTGGGCTAAATCTTAACAGCTACGTGGATTAACAAGTCAACCCGTCTGCATATTTACCTGCCAAATGTTTCCATACTGTTACAGCCTTCAGGCAAAGTGTGGAGAAGGAGGTCACTTAAGAAAATGAGATTTATTTCCTACAGTATTTTACATCTAGACCTCCTCAGCCCTGAAAGAGGACACTGAAGAGAGGACCTGATAGAAGTACATAAAATCATGTAAGGTACAGAAAAGGTGAATAGAGAAAAATTGTTTTCTAGGTCACAGAACACTAGAACCAGGGTGCATCTATGAAGCTGATGGGTAGGAGAGTCAGAGTAGACAAGGGGAAGTATTTCTTCACCCAGAGGGTCACTGGTCTATGGGATTTGCTGCCAGAAGAGGTGGTGACAGCAACCAGCCTGGATGGCTTTGAGAAAGGGTGAGACAAATTCATGGATGACAGGTGTTATCAATGGCTACTAGAATGGATGCCTAGGTACATCCTCTAAGTTGGGGAGACAGGCCATGTGTCTCCAAAGGCAATTTGCTGAGATCTGAAAGCAGGTGAGGGTTCTGCCCTTGTCTTCTGCTTGAGATGCCCAGAAGCAATTGGTGGGCCACTGTATGGGACAGGATGCTGGACTAGATGGGCTGTGAGCTGATCCTGCAGGGTTCTTCTTACGTTCTACCAAGAAGCAAGATATCACTTCTGTGGATTATGGATTAGAATCTGAGCTACAGAACACAAAACTGCATCATTCTTAGGGAAAGTAAAACACAGCTGGACCTTTAAATCCATTGAATTCTGTAATCACAAATAAAAGCACAAAGGGCTGCCACATTTTACCTGCTACCATAGCAGTCCAAAGAACAGCTAATTTTGATTGGACATGATTCCATCCCTCTCTCACGTTGGTAGGAGAAGCTGCACATTAAAGTACTGATTAGGCATGAACAAAGGAGTGGAGCACAGCCTGCAGGGGAGCATATGTGGTTCTCCAAACCTTTTCAGATACCCAATCACTGAGCACGTTGGTTGGATGTGATGGACAACATCTAGAGACCAACAGCACAGCACTATTATACCAGCAACTCCTACAGCATTTTGGGCAAAAGCCTGTCTTTATATTATAGTCATACCTTCTGAAATGTGCTTATTAAAAATTGAGAGTGGAATTAGGCAAGGTCTGTTTCCACATGTACAAATTAATCCAGAATAAGGAGCCACTAAGGACACATCATCTGCGCTGCAATCCAGATTAAGGCTCTGTCCACACAGGAGTAGAACAGATCTGGAATATAAGTGTGATAAGGGCCTACTAATCCATATTAGTGGTAGACCTGATAAAAGAGGTTCACTATTTGTCCTCCCACACCCAGTTTTGGATTAAGGAAGGGGCATCCTCACACCAGCAGGATGCAGGGTACGCGTAGTGGCGTGATAAACAACACGCACACCTGAGCAGCAGCGTTATCTTACAAAGACCCTGCACAGTGTAGACAGCGGCAACTTTAAGGTCCTTCAGGTGGTACGGCCCCAAAATATCCCATCCTCTGCTATGGATCCATGCTACGGTCTCTATGGATCTCGAGTCATTTCACCACCCTCGGTGCAGACAGTAGGGCACCATCTTGTTCTGAATCTAATTTAACCAGATCTTGCAAGCACTGATGTCACTAATACAGATCTCCTTAATCTGGATTTACAATAGCCACTGCAGAACAGCCCAAAGCTCCGGGTGATCGCCATACACACACAGTATGTGACACAAACAGTACAGTGTTTACCAGCTGCAATTTATTCTCTGTTCCTCGTTCAGGGAAAGAGGTGACTTCGTTACCTCTGTAAAAAGGAGCTTTTCATTCATGGCAAGTATGAACTTGAATCTAAGGAGAAAAGCTCACACTTCCAAGTTTGGATGAAGTTTGGTTTGAATGACTGGATCCCAATGGTCAAGTATGGGAGGGATGGTTTTCCAGATCCTTACCCTCTCCATGGATGAGGTAGGAGAGTCAGAAGTTCGCTGTACTAGAAGAACACTCAAAGTGCTTAAAAGGTACAAAAGTCACTTTCAAGGTTCCCACAAATTCAAGCATAAACACTTCAGAGTGTAACAAGTTACTTTCCCCCCCCCACAAACTGCTTTTATGAGATTCAAGATAAAAATGATGCATGTCACCCTCTTCCCCAACTCCGTCCCCTCAAGGTACTTTTCTTTTAAAAAAAAACACACAACCGACTTCTGTTAGCGGAATACAGGACTCTTAGGGAGCAAATTTCAAATTGGGTGAAACGGCACACGTGGCTACGCAGCATGGCGTGCTCAGGAATGGCATGAGGAGGCGCGGTCTGTTTAAAAACGTGGCTTCAAGAGCCCGTGCTGAGTTCAGTCCTGCTTCGTCTCCTTGAGTGCCTGGAGTCTTTCTAGCAGCGGAGGGTGAGAATAATGCCACATGGAAAACAACCAGTCTGAAACAGGGAAGCCCAGGTTGTCCTTGTTTAGCTTGATGAGGGCAGAATACAAGTCCTTGGCCTTCCCGAGGTCCTTGGCGAAGGCGTCAGCTTGGAATTCAAACCTCCTGCTCAGCACAGTTAAGCAGAAGGAGAGAACCTATAGGAGGAAGCAAGATGGAGGAGTTATGGGGAAGGATAAAATGGATTTCAAAGCCTTTCAGACCACTTTCCTAATCGCTTTATTCCGTTTCCCTCCTAGCATCAATCAATCAATCAGGATAGACAGAGAGAGAGACAGAGAGAGAGAGGAAGGAAGGAAGGAATCTTAGATACCCCTGATCTGGTAACCATTGGCCTACTCAGGAATCATGGGAAATTGCACACGATTTCCCAGAGTGTCATATATCCATGGTTTTCTGTAACCACAGTAGGAACAGGTACTATTCCCCCCCCCCCACACACACACAGGGCGTGCCTGTAAAGCAATCAATCAAGCTAACACTAGTTTACAGAAGCCTGATCAAATTAGCAGCAGATAACCTGGTTAGCAGATTTTTCAAAAGGTGAGGATTGATCTCATGATTTCAAAATTCAAAGGAAAAGTAATGGGAAAAGCCTCCAACGATGCAACAAGGGTTTAAAGTCTGCAATTCTTGCTGGTACTTTACCTCATTATAAGGTGAGAAAATAAACTGAAAGATGATCAGCAGGCCGATCAGAGTAGGCTGAGTATCATAAAATCCAAAGGCAGCAAAGAGCTCTTTTCGACCAATCAACACCGCAAACAAAAAGAAACACAAAAAGGAATTCATCTAGGAGACAAAAGAAAATAAAAACGCGTCTTGCAATAATCATCCAATGTTCATCTCAGATGTTACCCATAAATTAACTGCTCTTTCGGATGCAAAAGTGTGCCCAGTTAAGTAGATCAGGAAACCTCTGGCCTCCCCCAAGACAGAATGACCAAATGTGCTCCATCGGGTATTCCTAACTGCAGCGTTAGTAGTTTTCTGCTACTTGCACCACTGGCAGGAGGCATAGTTCTGAAACATCTAGAAGGTTATGATCTGGCCACCCCATCCTAGAACGCCTGTGATCATCAAAGGCTTCTGCTGAAATAATAGGCATGCATATTGAGTTTATGCCAGAATTATGCATCTTGCACATAATTCCAGAAGAAAATATGCTGAGGAGTATAAAATGTTTGGTACATTTTGTATTATTAGCTGGGGAAAAAATGATAGCCCAAAACTGTAAGCACCATAAGGAATATTTAGCCTACAGAAGAATGAGAGGAGACATGATCACCGTCTTCAAGTATCTGAAGGGCTGTCACAGTGCAGAGGAATCGTCCCTATTCTCACTTGCACAAGATGGGAGGACCAGAAACAATGGGATGAAACTGCAGATTAGATATTAGGAAAAACTTCCTGACAGTGAGGGCAATCAGTCAATGGAATAGGTTGCCACAAGAGGTGGTGAGTTCTCCTTCGCTGGAGGTCTTCAAGCAGAGATAGGACACACATCTGTCTGGGATGGTTTAGGGAATCCTGCATTGAGCAGGGGGTTGGACTTGATGACCCTAGAGGTCCCTTCCAACTTTATAATTCTATGATCCTACTACGCTTTCATTAATAACATGGTACCAAAACTAACAGAATATGCCATAACCAAACTGATTATAATACAAAGGAATAAGTACTTGGGGTGGAAAGGACGGTATTCATACCAAGATGTACGTGGCCCCTAATAAGAAAACTGGAGACTTTAGGAGACCAATATGCCATCTCACGTGATGTCATCAACCTCATATTACAGTGATAAGAGTGAGAGATGGAAATGGAGAAAGACTAGCCCATAATAGTTCTTAAATGTGTTGAATATATTCTTGCTTGCACTGGTTAACACATTTTTGTGTTGATTTCTGTGAAGTTTGATAACATGGTAAGATAAAAATTGAATACAGATTGGTCAGAAGTTTGTTAAAATTGTTGTAGTGGGGGAATCTTGTATATACTGTATTTTCTATAGAGATTAGAGTTATATTGTATGAAATTGAACCTTTTTTGTTGTTAAATAATTAAAAAAATCAAAGCCTTCTGCTTTCTGTGAATTGGTAACCCTCATAATTTACAAACAGAGAAATGGGACTTGACATCACTACTTGGAAAGAAAGGTCTTGTATATCTTCAGCTTCTTAAAGGAGACTGCAGTTCAGGAGGAGGAGGGGGCCACTCAAAGCTGCTGACAAACCTTCTGTTCTTCTCCCCACAACAGACACCCTGTGAGGTAGT
This sequence comes from Aspidoscelis marmoratus, assembly GCA_014337955.1. Lineage (NCBI taxonomy): Eukaryota > Metazoa > Chordata > Lepidosauria > Squamata > Teiidae > Aspidoscelis > Aspidoscelis marmoratus. The sequence goes on from MTQE01002781.1 coordinate 400,638, forward strand.
TGGGGCTATGAGAGCTCAGAAAGAGAACTGTGACTAGCCCAAGGCCACCCAACTGGCTTTGTGAAGGAGTGTGGTATCGAACTGGGAGACTATTAGGTAAGAGTCCAAAACTCCAACCACAAAATTCATTCATTCAATCAGTTTTCACAGTGCTTTGGGGTACAGGGTGTTAAAATAATCGTCTCTGCCTTTGTGATTCTAATATTCACAAGGGTTGGCAAGAGACATGCCAAGTCCTTTTCTTATTTGCCATCTCCTATGGGTTCAACATCAACGGATGTTCCATTCAGATCAGACAAGGAAATACTCTGTCTAAAGTTCTAGAGGTATAATTATAAAATGGACATGTTTAAAAGTGCTCCACTTCCACTGAAGAGCAGGAGCTCCTGACAATGCTGGGAAAAGAGAACCCCAGAATCCAGTAGTAATTGGAAGTTTACTATTAGCATTATTAGAAATGTGTCCATATTATGTTCTTCAGTTCAAAGCCATGTCTGCATTTCAGTGAGACTGGAACTTAGCACAAACTACATTTGCATGCGCCTTCATGTTCAGGGAGCCTTTGCTGAGACAATATACTACAAGGCCAATCCAACTGAGCCTCTTCTGGCCTTGCTCAGGGTTTGGACGTGCTGATTTGTCGTCATTTGCCATCACGCAAGCCTTCTATTTTATTTTAACAGCTGCCTTTTCCGTAGGATCTTGCATACCCTTATTGTCATTTAAATGTGTTAACGCTGTTTTCTGCCTTGGGCAGTTTATAAATAGCAAGGGTGACATGTAAATGCTTCCTGTATAGTAAAGATTCTGTTAAAAAACTGCAGAGAAGGGAAGAATAGATTAAGACAAGCAGTGACGAAGATGTCTGGGGGATTTTGCTTTTAAACATTTCCCCAGATAAGTGTGGGTGGGCCGGCTGGATGAGCAGCTGAAAGGCAAACAGACGGAAGAGATGAAAAAGGAGCTTCCTGACCTGACCCAGCCGCGCTCTGAGTCACAACCATCAGGTCTCATATTCAAAGGACAATATTAAAATATGACACAAAGGAAGAACAGAGACTTCCTGCAACGTTTTCTGCTCACCTGGCTGATGACTATGTTTTTAATGGTGTGCCCAAGTTTCCAGTGTCCTAGCTCATGGCCCAGCACAGCCAAGACCTCTTCATTTTTGCAACCTTGCTTCTTATTCTAGGGTTAAGGAAAAGAAAATCATATAAGTGTTTCTTCTTTGTGAACGACAATGATCTCCTCTGAATGTAAGGACCATAGAGCAGCAGACAGGAAATTATTTATCTGTATATGGTCTCCACCTTGACCAATATTACCAACAAAACTGAGAGGGGGGGGATCGGTGCCACCACAGAGATTAGCCTAAGCTATGAGAACTCTTTCATTTTACTTATTTGTTTATTATTTGCATTTTTATCTTGCCTTGTACCTGAAGGTCTCAGGACGGGTTAGAACATTTAAAAACAAATATAAACATATTAAAACAATAAAAATGTCTAAAAAGTGTGTGTGGGGGGGGAGCTATATCCCCATTTAGCCAAAGGCCAGGGCAAAGAAGTGTGTTTTCACTGCTCTTCTAAAAATGTAAAGTGAGGGTGGCTGATGCATCTCAAGGGGGAGACTATTCCAAAGCCTGGGGGACATCACCGAGAAGGCCCTATCCCGGGTGCCCACCCCTTTTGCTGTGGAGAGTGGTGGTACAACCAGGAGGTCAGTATGGAAAAAGGCATTCTTTTCAACCAAGTCATTTAGGACCTTATAGGTTAAAGTTAACCCTTTTAATTAGGATCAGTAACGAATTGGCAGCCAGTGCAGCTCTTTTAAGACCTGAGTGATGTGCATGCAGCCAGCTGTCCCAGCCAGCAGTCTAGCAGCTGCGTTATGTACCAGCTGCAGCTTCCAAACCATCTGCAAGGGCAGCCCCATGCAGAGGGCATTACAATAATCCAGTCTGGAAGTTAGCAGAGCATAGATAACTCTGGCCAAGTCATCATTCTAATGATTAATATTCTCCAATCCAATTGGTCAAAGTCTCGCCAGTCACAGCAGAGAATGTCACCTCTGAGTGCCCCTGGTGTGTCAAGAGCTATTAGAATGGATGCTTAGGTACCACCACCATAATGGAGAGACAGGCAGGAGGCTTCTAAAGGTCATTTGTGAGGAACTGAGAGCAGATGATGGTTTTGCCTTTGCCTTCTGCTTGACAACCAAGAAACAACTGGTGGGCCACTGGATCCTGGACTAGATGGGCTGTGGCCTGATTCAATAGGGCTCCTCTTACATTCTTATAAACAAATTCATGGAGGGCAGGTGTATCAATGGCTTCCAGAACGGATGCCTAGGTGTCCTTTTTCCAAAATACCGCAGAGGATGCCTGGGACTGTTAAAACACCCATATTCTGATCATGGGCTTCTCAGAGGCATTTTGTTGGTCACTACGATAGGCTAAGGGCCATGGGTCTGATCCAGAAAACATATATGCACATTTTTGTGCATATAGTGGTTGTTGCCCGGATGATGTATCTAATCAGACAGGGATTATCTGTGCACTTTGGACTTTAAGGGAGCCCAACCAATCTATGCACAGTGCTGCTTAGTTTTTCCCAACATAACTACAAGGACTCAGGAACACCGAGAATAGCTGGGACTTTCTCTTCAGACCTATTAGCCATACCCAAGCGAAATTCTTGTGCTCTTACAGATGTTTTAAGGTTTTATCATGAAAGGTTTAGTTTGTGTGCTTACAAGTACCCAAGCAACTGCTGCTAATGTTTTTTAAAGGCACACAGAGAGCTAAAATAAGGATAACTATCAGCAATGCACACAGAGTGCATACTTACTTTGGCTTTAGCCTTCCCCTCTGTGTCTTCCCCGTTTCCTCCGGCCACCTGTGTTTCTGTACCAGGTTCATCAGTGCGCTCTTTGTTCAGTGCAGAATAATCTTCTAGCAGTGTGTCAAACAGCACAATGCGCTTGTTCTTGAAAAAGCCATAAAAATAAGCGTTGCTATGGGAAGAACGCTTGGAGCCTAGAATTTGGAAGAAAGAAAAGTAAGACAAACTGTAGAAAAATACAACCTGTCCCCAAGTCTTAAATACAGGTCTTGGCTGGATTGTAGAGGGGTGCTGCTTAATGCATATGTAGACCACAGTGGAGAACCATTCATAGGGCAACATTCAGATTTCTTTAACAGGTCATTTTTTTCAAGACTGCACAACCTGGAGGAAGTCAGTAAAGGGAGGGCATGGAAAGACAGTATGTTGCTGGAAAAGGAATAAACTGTGCCTCTGACTATTTCATAGAATCATAGAGTTGAAAGGGATCTCTAGGGTCATCTAGTCCAACTCCCTGCTCAATGGAAGGTTTCCTAAGCCATCCTGGACAGATGTAGGTCTAGCCTCTCCTTGAAGACCTCCAGTGAAGGAGAGCTAACCACATCTGATGGCAACCTATTCCACTGACTGATTGCCCTCACTGTCAGGAAGTTTTTCCTAATATCTAATCTGTATTTACTCCCTTCATCCCGTTGTTTCTAGTCCTCCCATCTTGTGCAAGTGAGACTAGGGACAATCCCTCTGCACTGTAGGAGCCCTTCAGATACTTGAAGACCACAATCATGTCTTCTCTTCTGCAGGCTAAATATTCCTAGATCCTTAATTACAGCCTGAAAACCCCTAGAAGCAGACCTGAAACCTGACTGCAGGCCAGCTCTGGCACAGAGGACATATGGCAGTTTCTTTGCTTACTCCTTCTGTAGTCTATGACCTGGGTCATGTGCTGTTTAGTAGACCTGCCTGGAAGCTAAGCATATAGGAATCTGTAAAATTTCACTTCGTGCAAGTTAAGATGCAAAGCTTACTCCATCTGCTTTCTATATTAACTTGTAGATTTTTTTTTACTTTTTTTTTAAATCTTCATTTGTGGAAACAATTTTGTCTGATTTATATATTTTTGCAGTTTTGTCTGATTTATCAATTTCATTTTTATTAACGTACATAGATGTGCACATTTTTCCCTAATCGTTTTTCTTTACTGAAAGAGATGCATAATTCAGAAAGCTTCAGTTTTAAGGATAATAATTTTAAGGATAACGTATTTCATTCACACTGTGATCCAGAAAGTGCAAGCTTTATAAATTCAGTTTTAAAGGAGCAGTGCTAACAACAACGGTCACAGAAATCTGAAAAGTGCTACATTCCATATGCCAGCAAATTTGGAAACTCGGTAGTGACCACTGGGTTGGAAAAGGTCAGTTTAGACTCAATCTCAAAGAAGGTCAATGCCAAAGACTATTCAAACCGCTAAACATTTTCACTCATTTCACAGAGGTTAATGCTCAAGATTCTTCAAGCTAGGTTTCAGCAATATGTGAACCAAGAAATACCAGAGGTGCAAAGTGCACTTAAAGAGGCAACCATGGATCAAATCGGCTACATTCAGTGGATAATGGAGAATTCAGGGGAACCCTAGAAAAACATCTACTTCGGCTTCTAAGGTCACATGCTAGGATTCAAGAGCGGGAGGTTTGTCCTTGTCTCTGCTTGAGATGCCCATAGGTAATTGGTGGGCCACTGTGTGCGATGGGATGCTGAACTAGATGGGCTGTGGCCTGATCCATTAGGGCTCCTCTTATGCTTCACTGACTATGCTAAAGCCTTTGACTGTGTGCATCAGAACAAATTTCAGAAATTTCTATTAAAGCTTTACATTATTTTTATATTATGTACCCTGGCCTGAACTGACGAACTGATATCAGTAATCTAAGTACTCAGCTCCAGCCAAAAAAGGGGCTGCCAGCTTTCATAAGTTTATATGCAGCACTGATCAAAACATTTTCAGTTAATTCCACACGGATACATTTGGAATGTTTTCCCACATCCGCATTTTAGCCCTGTGTTTGCTATCGAGGCCTCAGGGGGATGTGCGTGTGTGAGTTCATTACACAGTCTGCAACATACACCTTGCAAGGTTGGCTCCCCACGGCAGTGAGGCAAAGGCAAAGAGCGGTTACCAGCCTGAAAGGCAGCATTCACCTGCCCCCATGACTTTCGCCAGCCTTCCTGCTCCCCCTCCCACCAGACTCTGCAGCCGAAAGGGGGCAGGACTTTGCAATGACATCACAGTGTTTTCCACTGCAATTTTCTTTTGCCAGGTCTTTGTGCAGCCACCATTGCCAGGTCTGAATGGGATGGGACAGCGAAACATGTGTCTCTAAGGCCCACATTCACGACAATATAACTCCTGAGAATCATAGGATTATCCACATGAGGCTCTAAAAGCCATGAAGCCACAGGCATTTAAATTCTTACCTTCCACAACATAAACCTTTGTCAGAGGGAAGTCTATATTTTTTGCCATCGCCTCAATCTGCTGTTTGAGCTCACCTTCAGGGAGTGGAATGAATTTATCAAACAAGGGAGCAATGTAGTCTGCATAGATGGTTACAAGTACCTACAGTGGAGAACAACTGTTAGTTTCTTCATCGTCCACACTGATTTAGAAGAACATGCAATTCATGAAGAATTCATGCAGTTCATGAAGATTTAGAAGAAAGATGCAATTCATCTTTCTGGTTTTTAATTTAAGTTCATAATCCATGTAACATTGCCCTGAAGTTTGGGAGTTTCAGGGCAACAGCTTTCCTGAGCCAAAGAAAGGAAATTCTGCAGTGTGGACTTTGAAACAATGAACCAATACAACTGTCCAAAACAGTGTCAGTTTCAACACGTTTGGAAAAGAATACAGGACAGCAGATCCAGCTAACCTCTGGATGTTTTCAACTCTAATTCCCATTAGCCTCAACAGCACTGCAAAACGTGCCCCCAGTGATCTACAGAGGCCAAAATAGGACTTCCAATTCTGGGTGCTCTTTCCTTATGGCACCCTCAGGGGGTGGGCTGGGTTGATCCGGTAACCATGGCTAACTGAAACCATGGTTACTGAATTAATGGATACGGGGGTCCAACTGTATTTCAGTCCTACATTGAGAAGCATTTGAAAGAGGTTTGCAACATTTGTTATTCATACAAGTTTGTTCAAATTTGGACATTCGTACACAAATAAAATGTTATGACATTCATATTAATACAAATACATTCGTATGAATGTTTCTGAATGAATAGTTCGTACATTCTTTAAACTGGGGATATATATCAGATAAGTATGTGTTGGTATAGGATCCGTATGCATTCGTATCAGATATTTGTATAGAATAGAATCCTATCACATTTGAAGGGGATCTACTCGAACAAATACGAATTTTCTAACATTCGATTCGTTATGAACTGAATGCCCAAAACCCCAATTCTGCACCTCCCTACATGCATCTCTTTTCAAGTGTCACCAGTTTTGATTAGGGCAATTCGAATGAGTTCAATGATGAGATTTCAGTGCCTCCTCTAAGGATAATCTGTATCACTTCCCTTTACTTTAAACCTTCTTCAGTCCATTTTCTGATTCTAACAGTCAGATCTTTTCATTTTTATCCATTTTATTTGTGGACTTTCCACCCTCCATTTGGATTTTTCAGGTTGGAAAGTCCACAAATAAAGTGGACAGAAATGAAAGGTGTCAGTGTTGTGATCAGAAGATGGACTGAAGGAGGCTAAAAGTGACCACGGCCTGACTTATTTTAAACAATAGCCCGAAACAAATCTACTTTTAAATTAGTATAATCATCTGCTGCCTAACCTGGCACCTGCTTGGGAAGTGATAAACATTTTAAGGAAACAAGACTTAACTAATCAAGTGTTGCATACCTTGATTTTAAAGTGCTCAGCTTTAGCTGGCAAGTATTTATAGTGTCCTAGACCATAGCTGCCGGAACAACCCCAAAATAATCATGTATTAGTAGCATCTTGGTCACTTAAAAAACTATCTAGGTCAGGAAAAAATCAGAGTGGGGAAGGAGAGCATGCAATCACCCAAAAACCATTTTAGCTTCAGAATTCACCCCTCCCTCCCTCCCTAATTTTAACCAGGTTACAGGATGGACGGTTCAGGATATAATATCCCAGGTTAAAAAACTCACCAAAGAAACTACTAAAGTGAAAAGCCAGGCATAAATGAAGAAATAGTCTCCGCCAATTTTAATGATGTAGAGAAGCAGCGATGTTACTGGCAATAAAATACACTGTGTCACAATAAACTTCTTGATCGCATCCTTAAAAAAGAATCCAAGAGTCTGCAAAGGCAAGACAGGTTGGGCTTTGAAACTAGCAACATTAATTTAGCATACTTCCAGACATGTGCAGTTAGCAATCAGGTTCTCGATGCAGTTATGAAAAGCAAAAACAGCAGATAAACAAAGACTGCTCTTCAGATGTCTCAGAGCAGCTAATCTAATCACAAAAACAAAGAAGCTTTTTGGGAGACTAAAAGAAGGATAATTTTAAAAAAATCTTTGGATCCCAGAGAGCTGTGGCATGTCCCATAGTTCCTGTGACCTTCAACAGAGGACCACGCCAGTTGGACCTTTCCATGAGTGGTTTTTCTAAGTGCTGAGGGCCACAGTGCCCTCCCTTGGGGCGGGATATTTGTGGCTCTGGGGAAGGCAATCTTGATCTTTCTCTTTCCAGCCAGAGGTGGCATCATCTTGCCCCCCCCCCAGCCTAAGCTTTGTCAAAACCGGCGGCCAGGAATGGGCGGAACCTGTCCTGTAATACAAACTCCTCCCACTTCCTCTGGCCACTTGAAGGCAGACCACATTCATATTAAACTGTAAAAAAGGAAGAGGGCCATGTGGATGTCCAAAACAGAGCTGATCTTGAGGCATCAGAACATTATCTGGGACAGAAGGAACAAGGCAAAAGTATGCAGGGATCATCAGCACTGAATTCAGTACTTGAGTAACAAAATTCTGAATATGAAATACATTTATATGCAGAATCATCAAACCTATCTTATTTTGTAAGCATTGCAAAAAGGGTTACAATACTGATGATGCAAATTACAAAAAAACCCTATTGTTAAGTACATAACTGCACAAATTATACAAACTACAATGCTGTGCAACTATTTATGCAGCAGTAAGGAAAACGTTTGTCAGCCCCCACCCCCACCCCACCCACAAATATTTACTTGATACCTGCTGGTTGAAGCCATGCTTTTCCTCAATGACAAATGTATTGTAGAGGCTCCATGGGAGACCAGTGACCGCACTGAAGAGGGTGGCCAGGAGTAAAAACACCAGTGACTGAATAATCTAGGAACAGAAAAAAAGATACAAGAAGCCGTCCCCCGAATTTACACCCATAATTCTTTTCCAATTTGGGGGAGCAGACCAACCCTTCAAGGTAACTCTCATGTTTATTCATTTCACACCTGGGATTTGCATTAAGTCCCTCCAAAGGAAATAGATTTGCTCCCTACGTAGAGATACTAGTCAAAACTTTCAAAGCGTATAGAACTGTCCCTCACTTCACGAGGATTTGGAACGATTTAGGCACCCGCACTTTGGGGTGTCCAAACTATCTGAAACTTAGCCAGCCGCAAGCTGTAGAAAATCAAACCATTCCAAAAGTTAGCTGGCCATCACATCTACTGAAGGTGTGAACTGGCCCTATATGGGCTGCTCCTCTAAGCTGAACGTTCAAGTTGCATGTGGACAGTCAGCTAACATGATGCTGTATATTGGCATCACGGCAAAGTAATAGACTTAGCCTAAGAGGTAAACCATGCTGAATTTATGCAGACCCATCCGACAGAAAAGATGCCCATTAAAGACTATATGGCAATCACATGTGGAGCTTCCAGGCTCAGAAGCCATATAACAGCCCCTGATGACCAATAAAGAAGGAATGCTGATGACTTTAGATCAGAAAGAACAAAAAGGGGACAAAGCCCAACAAAAAGCACTCGACCAAATGATCTCCAAACGGACCTTTAAGGTGCTTGCAAAAGCTGATAATGAAAGCTCTGCAACAACGTAACGTACGGAAGCTTCCTTTATTGCATTAAGTATATTTGAAGATAAGACTGTAAGGAGGTTCAAAAGCAGTGGGTTACCGCTCATTAGAAACTTCTGATCTCGACCCCTACAGCCAACTTTGACTGGCTACAAGCACTCTTGCTGGAGACCAATTTGTAATCTGTCCAAATGAAACCACGTGCTCCTCGCTGAAAACAGGATTCACAGCTCAATGGACTTCAAATCATCAGCAGTTTAACAAAAAAAAGGCAGTTTAGCAGCACAGTATTTAGATATGCAGGCAAACAATCAAGCTTACCTCATATTCAGGACCAAACCCAGCACGATTTGAGATATCTCCAGATACAGACCAAAGGAAAGGAATTCCTCCACACAGAAGAATCACCTAGAAAAGCAGACCCCAGGCTTTAGGCCATTGGCTAGTATCAGCATTTAGGGATCTTCCCATTCCCCATTTTGCAATATCAAAAACAAACTTTAAAAAAACGAAATGGAAACAATTACTGTATTCAGCAAAACCAAATGATAAACCCTGTCAAAAATACAAACAAACCTTGCTAGAAGAAACAGTGAATTTTAGAAAGGGAAAAACAGAAATCTTAGATTAATAATCTGAAATTTAGTCACAAGGAAGGCTAGTAAGATGATAGTATTAAATGATCTTTACACAGGGCAAGTATTATCTCAGAAGAGATCAGAAAGGGGTTTTGATAAGGTATCTTCTTCTAGGCCAATTCTGCTCCATTTTGTTCCACTGTCCAAAATCACAAAAAAGAGAATTCTTCCATTCTGAAATGAGGTGAGATCTGATGTTGAACATTTGCTACAAGTAGATCAAAACCTCATTTCCACAACAATATGTGAAAAAAAGACTCCTATAACCTATTTTTCATTCTGATGCACCAAAAAGAAATAAACTGGAAATGCATACATACTGTGCCCTCTATCTCGGAGTATAGTCCTGACCAAAAGCTGAAAGCACTTTTATCCAGTTGATATAGGCGTGATTTTTCAAATGTTTCCGAGTCCATGATTGGCCCCAATTCCAGTGGAACATGGGTGGTTGTCTTGTACACAGTCCTCTGAAATTTTAAACACAACATTAAACACAACCTTTCTTTTTGTTTTTTTAAAGGGAGATCTTCTCACGGGCTTTGAGAAAATTTTCTCACATTCCAAAGGCTGTTAAAACGTGTGACCAAATTTAGCTTACAGATCAAGACTGCATGAAAGAGATGAAGCTCCAAGAAGCCTCTTGTTGGTCCATCCCCAAATTGCTAGAGATAAACTGCTGATCTTCCCACTAACTTCTCAGAAGTGCTCCACACAACATCACTTCCATATCTGTATCCTGTGCCTCCAAAAGCATTCAGGTGACGTTGAGATATAAGCTCAAATATTTGTGATGACATCAAATAAATAAATGAGTGTTTTTTAAGAGCTGGTCTAGCCTCATGTTACTTCTATTTTCTTCTTGACTATATTATGGCTTAACCGTGTAATGACTTTATTGCTATAAACTGCTCTGAGTGATGTGTAGGTGTTACAAGAGGGATAAAAATCATCACACACACAAAAGGTTATTGCTTTTATTATCGTATTTTTGCTCTGTTGTGAACCACCATGGGCATTTTTGTGGAAAGGTAATATATACAGTAAATGCAAAAATAAAAATACAGTGTTTTAGGTATGACCTTGAACCTGTCATTGCTTATTAATATGACCTGCCTTTTATTTGCCACCTCGATCTCTTTTAACATATCTGGGTACTTCCATAAGCAACAAATTATATGTGTAGTAAAAGAAATAGTGTGTGATTAGGGGGACACTTGAACAGTTCCGGTTTTCATTTTATCTGCAGCTTCGCATCCTCCTCTCTACTGAAATAACAGAAACAGGAACAAAAATTCATTTTCATTGTTCTTGTGATGACATCATGAAGCAAGTTTCAGCAGCATGCTGCCAATGCTCCCTAACTTTTATTTTACTGACAATTACAAGTTTTGATACTGTCTTTTCCCAAAATATGCATTAAATTTCATGAACAATATTTTATTTTAGGCTAGAATTCTTGATTATATGAATGAAGAAGAAGAGAAGAGTTGACTACTATAGCCTGCCTTTCTCATCCTTCAGGAGACTCAAAGCAGCTGACAAACTTTGTTCTCCCAACAACAGACGTCCTGTGAGGTAGTTGGAGCTGTTAAAGCTCAGAAAGAGAGCTGTGACTAGCCCAAGGTCACCCCACCTGTCAAACCTGGTGACTACAAGATATGACTCTGGGACTCTAACCACAAGACCAAACTGGCTCACAAGGGTAATGTTTATGACTGTACTTGCTACTAGTATTTTAACAACTTAAAGTCTTTAGGTTTTAGTTTGGTAACTTGTTTTTTAAGGAAGCAATAGTGCCAACCTACTCAAAAGTCATTCCAGTTATGTTCACTGTTGCTCACTCTTTAGCAAATGAAACTAGAACAGCAGCCATCTCTTTGCTGTGAGTGGTACTCTACTATTTATATACTGAAGCAGTACTGACCATCTATTATACAGAAGCTATAGTCCCTCTGTCCCGTTTCTGCTCATTTCTGCTGGCCATAGCACACACATTTTCTGCTCCTCTGAAATAGTCCACCCAGCCCCAGATCAGACCCTCTGTGACCAAGAGACCTTGGATGCTTCAACCAGGCCTTTGATGTTCAGCTTCCTCTGAATGTAGCTTTGCCTGGTGGGTCATAGGGTATATTTTAATGTATTTTTACTGTTATTCCTTTTTGGGACTTCAGGGACCCCAGCAAAGTGAAATAATTAATAAGAACCTGTTGAAAGAGAAGTATCAGTTACAGCAGACCATGGGTAAGAAAAGTGTCTGTCGAGGCAAAGGGGTGGGGGTTGAAACAACTGAACAACATGGAAAGAACCCAGGAACTGCACCCAGGTGACTTATTCATGTGGGGTGGCTTGGCTCAAAGCCCCCCAAACAGGAGAGTTTTCATATTCCTCCCCAATCACACCCAGACCCAAGGTACAACTGGGGAGGGGGGGGCGCTAGCATTTTGGATCAGGTACCCTGAACCACTGTGTATGACTTATACTGTATACAGCACAGTACGCGTATATAGTTCATTAGCGTTATACTCAAGGGTGAGGGTGAAACAAGATCTACAACCCACGGCAAGCCGTCCTGTTGCTGCCACAGTTCTTGGAGTACTTGGGGTTGACCATTGCCTCTTCCCAGCTCTTCTAGCCAGTGCCGGTGCCGTGAGCTCGAAAAGGGGATTTGTTTCTGCTTTAGTCTCCCTTGGGAATGACTGTAGCTCAGCGGTACAGCAAGCAGCCTCGAGAGCGGAGGGTTGCTAGTTCAATCCTCAGCTTCTCAACCCCTTCTGCAGCTCTGCCAAGGAACTTGCGTAGAGATGAACATGAAGTCCCCCAGGGATGGGGGAACCGCAGGAAGTACTGGCTACCCGAGAGCAATGCAGACTGGGAGAGTAACCAGTCACTGCATTATTACCAGCAGCACCAGCAGCAGCTCCGCCACTCGAGGCGAGGCAAGGCAAGGGATCAGGAAGCGGGGGCAACGGCGGTTGACCTTCAGAGATCTTCAACAGCTGGGGGTGAAAGGAGCCCCACGGCATTCAGTCTCTGAGGGCACCAGGAACTGGGTGTGGCAGCCACTGGGCTTCCCTCCTCCTTTCAGCAGGGACAAGGTCGGGGGAAGAGACCGGAGCCCCCTCCCCCGAAGCCCTTGCCCCTGCTGTCAGGGGTCTGAGGCGGACAGGACTGCCGCCGTCTCCGTCACAGCACCTCGAGGAGGTGGAAGCCGTGGCCGCCGCCCCTCCCTCGCAGCAGCCCAGCAGACCTTGCCTCTAGGCCCATTCCGAGCTAGCTTCACCCCTGGCATGGAACCGGGGGGGGGGCGCTTTTCCCTGCCGCCGCCGCCGCCGCCGCCTCCCCCGTTCGCCCTGCAGCAGCAGCGGCAGATGGAGCACGCCGACCGTCTCCAGGGGGACGAGGAGGAGGCCTAACCTGTCGCCAGGCGAGCAGCGCCTCCCACAGATACACGGCCCAGGAGAAGAGCAGCACCGAGCAGAAAATCCGCTTCTCCAGGGGAGCCTCAGCCCACAGGTCGCCCAGCAGTGGCACCGCCATGCTTGGCACAAGTTCGCCGCCGCCGCCGCTATCCAGCACGCTCCTTCCTCCCTCCACGGCGGCCGCTCCTCCTCTCCGCCCCAGACGATGATGACACACCGGCAGGCAGGACCATGGTCCTAGCTTCACTTCCGCGGGCGAGACTTCCGGCGGAAGTCGTCGCGCCGCGCAGTGAGGCAGGCGGAAGGGTTCTGTGTCGCGCCGTGGCCGGCGCCTCTTCTCTCTCTCTCTCTCTCAGCCTCTGCTGGCGGCCGTGAGGGGAGTCTGGGCTCGGCGCCCTCCCTCCGTCGCTTGCCCGGGAGGGAGTCCCGCGCGGTGGGAGGAGGGCCGCTGGTGCCGCATCCTGAAGCTCTGCTGCTGGTACCACTGATGGCTGCAACACGGGCGTCTCCGCCTCAGCAGGCGGGGCGCCGCGCCTTCTCGTTCTCCTCTAACGTCCATCTCAACCGCACATCACTCGAGAGGCGTCGGCCGAGCCGAGAGCACCCAGAGCTTCCATAGCCAAGGGGGCCCTTTGAGAGGGCTTCCCGGGCCTGATCCCCAGGAAAGCACTGGAGGAGTTATGGCCACCACCAAAGAAAGACGTTTTTCCCCTCCTTTCTCTGGATTTTGAAAGGGGGCAGATCCTAAGGATCTTGATATTGCCATCAGTTCAAGCAAACCAAAAACAACGGATTCTGCACTCTGGTCCCACCACTACAACAGGAAAATACACATCTGAGACAACAGCTTGCACGAACCACCACAAATCCATGCCATTCGCAGTACAATCGGGCACGTTCGGCTATGCGCCCCGATCTGTGTAGATGCTCATTTTGGATCTGGTTTGCAGAAGCTGCATGCTGTTAATTAGTTTTGTTGTGGCATCCATGTTTCAGTGGATTCTAGACCTTTATGCATTTACTTGGAAATAAATCCAGAAGACCTTTATGCATTTACTTGGAAATAACTCCCAGGAAGTAGGATGCAGACATTTTTTTTAGTAGACATGGCAGTGCTCGCAACCCAGGAACTTCCTGTCTTGCTTCAAAATTAGTTTATCAACTCTTAATTAAAAGTGATAGCACCACGAACTCCTAAGCAACCCATTTTGCTCCCTGAATAAAGCAGTATTGTTTCAGTACTGATGCAAGCCACTTTCTCTTTGTCCGCTTGGTGCTGCAAAGCGATGGCACAGGGAAGAGAAACACCACGTCCAATTGGCCAAGAAAAGCAGGCACAAACTTGTTATACAATATACACATCTCACTAGAATCTTTGAACAAAAACCCTGCTTTACACCTAAGGATGGGAAATTAAGTATTGTAGTATATGATACTTCTAGACTCTTATTTTTCACAAACAAAAACTTTTTTCTCCTTTGGCACACCTAATTTTTAGTGTGTGCTTGTATGTTTTGAAGGCAGCACAAGCAAGATGCATTCAGCCAGGTTACCTCCTGTCTGTTCCACTGGTCGACTGGCACCTTCAGCTGACATAAAGTATATGGCTCAAACAAATGCCACAATCTTAGGCACTTTCCTAGAAATAACGTTCACTAACATAGCAAGACTAATTTCTGAGGCACATTGTTTGAAACTGTTTCTAAAGCTATAAAATATTCTATGAATGCACCTCACAAATGCAATCTTTTGAGTTTCAACTCTCAGTAGACTCTTAACCATCAAGGCCTGTGCATAAGACAATTATTCAGATAAAGCCATTTTTATATCACCCTTCACTAAGGCACCAGGTGAACAGACAGAAAACATAACATTTTTTTTTAAAAAAAATAGAAATTCCATGAAACATCAAAGCTAAAGAAGAAATATTAATCATCAACTGCCTGAGTGAACAAATACTTTTCTACCAGGTGTCCAAAGGGGCTTAGTATTGGGATCCAACAGATTTTGAAGCCTGAAATGTTCATGGTAGTTGCAATTCATTAAAATACTATTTACTCGTCTGTGTCCTTCCTTTCTTCTTCACAAGTGGTATTTGTCATTAATCACTCTACATCTGGGCACTGAACAAATCCAGAATCCGTTTCTTCAGGATGATTTCATAAACATAAATGACAGATTACGTTATTGTTTACAACATTAAAAACCAAATATAAAATGAACATAATGAAACATTAATAGTGCCGGAAAGTGAAAAAAGCAGTTTCCTTATTTAGCCTAAACATGTAAAGTGAAGGTGCATGACATACCTCTAGGGGGAGACTATTCCATAGTCTGGGGACCATTGCTGAGAACGTTCTATTCTGGGTGTCCACCCCCTTTTACTGCTAAGGGTGGTGGTACAACCAGGATGGCCTCTCCTACATATTCTATGGCATAGAAGAGGTGTTGGCTTTTCTACCCTGCTTTTCTCACCCATTTAAGGGGACTCAAAGCGGTTGACAAAGCTTTCTATTCTCCCCACAACAGAACACCCTGTGAGGTAGGTGGGGCTGTGAGAGCTCAGAAGAGAACTGTGATTAGCCCAAGGTCATCCAGCTGGCTTCATGAGGGAGGGCGCAATCAAACCCAGTATTCCCAGATAAGAGTCCAGCTCTCTAACCACTAGATCAAACTGGCAGACCAATATGGAAGAAGGCGCCCCTTTAGATATTTGGGGGCCAAGTAATTTCAAGCCTTATAAGCTAATGTTAACACTTTGAATTGGGCTCGGTTGCAAATTGGCAGCCAGTGCAGCTCTTTTAAGATCTGATCAGCCATCCTGGTCAGCAGTGGAGCAGTTGCATTCTGCACCAGCCACAGCTTCCAAGCTGTCTACAAGGTCAGCCCCATGTAGAAAATGCACTAGAATAGTCCAGGCTTGAAGTTTCCACAGCATGATAACTTTGTCCAGAAGGAGATTTAGCTGTCAAACCAGCTATAGTTGGGAAGAGGCACTCTTGGCCACAGCCTCCACCTGAGCTTCAAGCAGTGCAGTGTCCAAGAGCACCCCCAGACTTTGCACCTACCCCTTCCATGACATTACAACCCTACAGAGGACAGGAGACTTCTGTTTTGTCTGGATTCAGCTTCAATTTAAGCATTTCTTTTAGACCTCTTCCTATGCTTCCCTCCCTTTATTACTCTGAATAGGGGCTTAACTTTTTTCTGAAGAACTACCACTGAAAAATGAAGTTCTGATTGCAGAACTTCTGAAAACCCACAGAATTTAATGTCCTACATTCAGGTCAATAAAGTAACAAAATAACCTTGTTCAAAAAGAAATCTGCACGATTTGCTAAACCAATGGCAAAATAGTTGGAACAAAATTTGGCTAATGTAACCCGTCTGACAGTGACCAACTTGTGGCATTCTGTGCCTTGCTGCAAAGCCATCTCCTTTGACTATTGGCTATATGGGTAAATATAGAGGCAGCGACATTTCATACTCAAAAAAGCACAAGACAGTGAGGACCTTTTATAGGAAAAAATATTTAAATAAAGTCCGTATTACAGCAGACTCAGATTCAAATGTGTTAGAAACACAGGACACATTATTTCACAAAGTTAGTATTGAATTCAGCCATATATTTTAATCATGTAAACAGAAGATTTTGATTTTATGTGATTTGGGAACATCCCATTTCATGTGGTATTCACTAGGCACATTTTCATAGAACAGATTTCAACCATAAATATTTTAACATAAATAAAGGGGAATCTTGTGCTTAGCCAGGATAAGCACACATTATTCTAGGCTTGGATTTGCTATATTACATGTTAGAATGGCAGGCCCAAGCAAGACCAGATCTAATCGAATCTAATATCCCATTTTGGGTTTATGGAAAAGTGGGCAACTGTTATTCAAAATAGTGATTCCTGTCTCTGAAGTTGTATCTACCCATGAAGATGAACCCTAACTGGTATCCTTAGCCTGCATGAATTTTAGTGACTTTTAAATTTCGGTTAAGCAGAACCCAGCACACCTCACGGAAACAAATTCCTTACTTTTATGTGCTATATTTGTCTTTTTAAATAAACTGAACCTAATCAAAAGAGAGCTACTATTTGTTCTTCTCATTAGCAGAACAGCAGGTAGACCATCAAAAACAAGCCATTACTATATACAACTCTCAATACATGGGACACAAATTTGTTTAGATGTGATACAAACTGCGTAGAACTCAGGTTGGTCTTTTGAGCACCATTCATGAAAACAACCTGTTCATTAGGAACAAGCATCTGCACTGGGCATTTTTGGATCTAGGAAATATTAATACATTAAATACAAATGAACTTCACCAGCTAGTTATAACTTGGTGCATACTCCCTGTTTAAACTTAGCTTTGTGCACATTTCTCTCCACAAGGTGAAAAACAAGCAAGTTCCAAAGTTACCCCATCCAGCCACAGTTTCTCCACTTATGCTTTAGAAGGCCTCTGAGGACTAATAGCTGAGTACGCACTTTATATTTCAAAGCTTTGTGGGTACGGTTCCAAGTCCTGGCAACTGAAAAGGATAATCAATGACAGAAAACTGAATATTCTAAAAAGCTGAAATTAACAGCTAGATGGACAAGAGCAAGAAATGGGGTTGAAAGTTTTCTGTATGCTGCTTGGTCACTATTGAAAAACCTCCAGTAGTGGCAATGGGCAATCAGTGATCTCTTTGGTCTTATTTATATCCTTGAATTGCTTTTGTTGTGAAAAATTTTATTGTTAAGAAAGTGAGGATTAAATATTAACAGGTAAATATAAAGCACAAAAAGGCAGTTTCTTCCAAAGCTTGCTCCACACATCTGCTCTTGTGGCCATGAGAAAAGCAGATGTGAAGCAGATCTGAGCGCTCTTGCGAGTATTCCACTCACAAGCGCTACGGAATGAAGCAGACGTGGCTACTCTGTGGTCCACCCGATGCCATGGAATGGTAGCTTCCATCCGCCCTTACTATTGGCTATGCGAGCTGAGCCTGATGGGAGTTTAGTTCATCTGGAAGGCTGCAGATCACTTAGTAATAGAAAACGGATCTTGTTCAAGAACTGAAGCCAAACATCTTACAAAAATCCTTTTTATACAACAAAGTGTAAGGCTGTTCAAAGCTAATCTGTACAGAAATCTATCTTGTATCCAATACACACTTTTGCAACCATCATGCTTCACTTTGTGTGTCTTTGTTAAAAAAAAAAAAAGAGTTCCTGGCTGATGGTGTTAGTTCTTCAGCCCCGTTTCTCCTATATACACTACACATCAGGTGATGCAGGAGCATGCCAGGTCTTCTGGGCTTAGATGCTAAACGTTGCATTTCTAAAAACAGGTGCACACGGTAAAAAGAACCAAAAGAATGCCAAAATGCCTAAACAGAAGTATAAAAATTTATTACGATTAAATGGGTGTAATTTTAGGTAGTGGAAACTTAAGACTATGTGAAAAAAAACTAAAGACAGTGCATTGATTTTGGCAAATGACTACAGACAGAAATATAAGGTAAGGCAAGAAGGATTTTACAAGGGTAGCTAAAGACAAATCGTAGAATTTTTTTCCCAAAGATTCAGATTAACATCTAAAAGAACCTCAAGAGAATGTGCCAGAACTTGTGAATGGACATTTAGCTACCCTACAAAGGTATTTGTTTTCACACATACATATCTGTCAAGTTTAGATACTCGGGGGGGGGGGAGGGGAAGGAATGCTTACTCACTGGTATTAGTTAAATCAGAAAAGGGGAAGCCATTCACACGAGAGTTCAGAACAAACATCGGTCACCTATAGTATTTACAGTTGCCAGCTTTGTATCAGGAACATTGAAAAATAAAATCACTGCCACCATCTACTCTCTCTCCCCTCTCTATCCCCCCCACAGAGACCCAGCCTCAACCCCAGCCAGAGTTGCTGGGTTGTTCCAGAGTGCTAAGAATTCTCACAGTGAAACAGTTTGTTGTTTAGCAATGATGCTGGTTTGCAAATCATTTCCTGCAAGCTAGACTGGTTATAATCTTTGCAACGCTTATCTTCTGAAAGCTGGACGTGGCGCGAATCCGACCACTGAAGAGGCTGCCGCATATTTTCCCTGAATCAAGCAGACCTCTGTCGTAGTGCTTGTGTTACGTGTGCAAACACATCACAGAATAATTCTTTCCTTAAAATAAGGTGCAAAAGAGAGGGGGAGATGATGGGAAGGCAGAAGCACAGCTTCACTGATGACCTCAGAAGCCAATGTATAACCAGCCCATTAAAGCTAGAAAGTTTTTGTCAAGGATTACAAAGGGAAATTCATAGATGCTCCTCAAATTTAGCACACCAAGTCTGCCGAATAGACCACTAGCTAAAAACATGGGTAGATGTGTCAACCTAGGATTTCAAAAATACATCAGAGAAACTGCTCCTATGATTGCCTAAAGCAGTGTCCACATACCCTATCGAGAAGACCTGTTTCACTAATCCTGCTGCTTGTGACACAGTGAGTGTGAATTCTCTTAGAAAGGCTCCAAGGTTTTCTCTTGTTTTGTTCTCTTTAAAAGGCAGAACCCTTCTGGTTGCTAAAAATAAGACACACATCTTAGAGGAGATTCTCAACTTTCAGACTTAAGTGAATTACTGCTTATTAGATGAGATGGAGATAAATAAGGCAGTGGCAAATAACCTTTGCCAAATAATTCAGAAGGAAATATAGAGTTGGCTAAAGCATATGGAATTCCAAAAGCGTATACCAAAAGCATACGTATACCCTCCTGATAAATTTTTATTTAATTCCCACTGATTTAACAATTTTGGAATATTAGCTGCTTGAAATCTTTGGAAGAAACAAAAAAGACACAGTAAGCAGAAGTGTAGAACGCTTACTATTTTCTTATGTTTCTTTTAAACATCCCAAACTACCAACACTAATAGCCAAGAAAACGGCTAGGTAAAAAGCACTGTCACAGTTTTCTGCAAAAATATATACACAAGTGAAGCCTTATTACAACATTTGTTGCCCATATTAGTATCTTTTTCCCCCACAGAGATACCTTAGCAACACTTTTTCATGCAGTTATTAGAAATCAACAATTTACACGTCTTTAGCTACCTGCTCCTCATTTCCTTCTTGACATACCTTATAAATTTTTACATTTTGATTTTGTTAAGAGTTCTCTTCAACAGGCTACGCTACCCTGACAATTTCCCCAAAACAAACATAAACACGCTGCCACATTTCAACTAATGTGCCAGAACTCAATATTACTTACTACACACAATACTCAGTTCAAATGTTTCTTAAGCTATGGACATCTGGCTGTACAGTCAACCAAAATGGGTGAAAAAATTTATTTTATTGAAACTCATAACTCAAAAAATATAAGATGCTGTAGTGTACAATATGTTACACAAAGCACCCTGAGGTGCACATTCAAGTCAAGTAAGAAGTTCAAACTGCCCTCCCCTCCCCCCCACCTTGGTACCCTAAGTACTTGTTCCATATACAATCATGCACATTTACTCTGTAAGAGGAAGGCTTCCCCGTCAATATTCTGTTAATTAGCACCAAAATAATCATTTTTTCCCTCTCTTAATTTAATAGGGGAGCTATATTACCTCAGCCAATACTGTAGACCGATGTCATACATTCATGGAATAGAACAGCCTAATCTAACTTCAACAACATGTGCACTGAACCGAATCAGAATTTTATTTCCCATTGTAGCAGTAGTGGAGACAGTCTTTCTCTTTCTCTTTTTTTTTTCTTTAAATAAACACAATTCATGAACTTCCCACACAAAGGTGATCTGGTTTTTTTGCTGGAAAAAAGTCTATGAGGGGCGTGGAAAATTTAGATCTTTTAAGAACAACTACTGGTCGTGAATAATGAAGCTGTTTTAAGGCACGGTCTCCACATTTTGTTAATGCCTTGTCCAATATGGCCCTCAGGTTTTCCAGAGATGGGATGGAGGGGGAGGCTGTGGATAACAGAGGCTGTATTTCTCGCAGCTGCCCGTGAGCTTTGGAACCACTGTTCTTCTTGGATATGGTGGAAGTGGCGGCCGAGACGTTTTCACAGGCTGCCCTGCCCTGTGACACGTGCCTTTTGGTGTCTCTGTCTTTTTCTGTCACTCCATCTATCTCAGATAGTGCAGATGTCTCCCACTCATCCTGAAGATATTCTTCTTCTTCTTCTTCTTCATCATCATCATCGTCATCGGCTCGTTGCTCGCTTTCCTGAATGAATTTCAGAAATGAAGACTCAAAGCCCATTGGTTTGAAGGACTTGAGGTCAAATGGCTTCGGCGTGGATTGCTTCTGTATCTTGTCCTTCGTTGCAGAAAGGAGGGGAGGCTTCCTGGTGTTCTGCTGGGATGACACGGGTTGCCGATCGCTCGCGCCCCTCTCCTTTGGTAACTGCCCACCTGGCCTCGCGCAGTGAGACGTGCTCTCCCGCTCATTCCTTTGAGGCAACTCTTCCATTTCAGACGCAGAAGACTCCACTAAGCTACGTTCTTCAAAACACCTGGTTTTGGTATGATGGATATGTTGCTTTAAAGTGCCTGAATGCAGAGAGACACCGACCGCCTGGGTCTTGTCAGTCTCCGAAGAGCTGCCATTCTTACCAGGATCACAGTCCGAATTCATGAGGCGCTCTTTATGTTCATGGTGATATGCGGGATGCGCCAGACCATCCTGTTTCGAGTTGCCGATGCCCTCTTTGCTTGAACTCTGACTTGCTTCTAAGCACGGGTCACTGATCACGGTACCGCATTCAACGCACAGGACAAGTTCCTCATACTGCTGTTCAATATAAATACTGGACATTTGATGAGTGCGCTTATAGTGTCTCACAATACTGCTTTCCAGTTTTACTACAGAAGGGCACTCCTGGATCATGCACGGGTACTGCGTCTGATTGCAGTTGTCTCTGCACATCTGTAGGGCCTCCTCCCTCGTTTTGAAGGCGTACAGAAATTGCTTCCCTTTATTTTTATGGTTCTTTTCTGCTTTTTCACTGACCGCTTTCTTCTTCTCGCTTTCCCCATGCCTGAGACACCGATCTTTCAAACAGCCCTCCTCCTCTTCATCTTCCAGGTGGTTTGCGTCTTTTTTGGCATCTCCAGGAGCCTCATCGTAATCGCTGTGTCGAAAATAGAGGTGCTGAGAGTAGCTGCTGTACGTCGTGAAAACTCGGTTGCAGCCATTCAGGTCGCAATGGATCTCAACCTCTTTATCGGCTTCTTCCTTCGCATGCTCCTCTCTCAGGTGGCGCTTTAGCTTGTGGAAGGAATAAAAGGCAGCCGGGCACTCCGGATGGTGGCAAGGAAACTTCATGGATTCCGTCTCAGAAAGCACTTTCGAATCATCCGTGTCATCGAGCCCGTGAAAGTCGCTGCAGTGCTTAGCTAGCGATTTAGAACACAAGAAGCGCTTGCTGCACGCCTTACATTTGCAGGCGAGGATTTTTTTACATTTGGAAAGCTCCCGTTTCGTTCTCGCCTTGTCTTTTTCTAGGCAGAGCTGCTCTTTATTATACTGATGCACAGTTCGGTAGTGCCGGATCAGACCTTTCTGATTCGTAAAGGCAGAATTGCAATTTTTATGAATACAATGGAACGGCTTGTGATATTTATGCAAAATGTAACATAAATTTCCTTTGGCAACTGTTCTTTTACTTCCCCTCCCTTCTTTTGTTTCCAGTCCTTTCCGGTGGCTTTCCAGAACAGACAGCTTCGGCTGCTTCCCAGTCACGCAATGGTCTGCCTCCTCACTGGATTCCAGATCCGTTTCAGAACTGAGCTCTTCCTTCTTGGGGTGACACTGCTGTTCCCGAGGAAGACCGCCTTGGTCAATTTCTTCCTCTGTATTGGAATAAAAATCAGACATTGAAGCCATTGTGCTGTTCAGAATATCCTCAGAACACTCGTCCATATCGTCAAAACTTTCGTTCGCAAGCATTTTCTGAGTTGCGGTCATATTGCCAAGTTTATGCTGGTTTCTATAATGGACTCTGAGATGAGTCTTTCTTGTAAATGATCTTTGGCAAATATGACATTTAAAAGGGGAATAGCGGTGCTGAAACATATTCAACTGAAGCACCATCTCCTTTGAATAGTTGTGTTTCCTAACATAATGCGTCAACAGGGCTTCTCGGGTCACAAACTCACAAGTACAACCTTGACGTTCACAGAAAAAGGGCTTGGCTGCCAGCTGGGTAAGATATTGTTTTGGTAACTTGCCTCGCTGCTCTTCGGAGAAATGGTCTGAGGTAGATTCATCTTCAGAGTTCAGACAATTTGACTGCTGCCACCTGGAAGAGTTTCCAAGATGACCACTAGAATTTTTTAAACTTAAATGCTTCAACCCTAGGAGAAGTTCCAACATTGCATCTTCTGTACTTGACGTTTTAGACAATTCAAAAAGCGAAATGTCTGGGGAAGAGGGACATGCTTCTTCCTTTAAACTACTTCGGATTTTCGTGCCGGAATTACAGACTATAATACCTGTGGAATTTGTACAGGAATGGTGTCGGAGCTCGGGATCAATCTCTTCGTCAAACTCAATGCTATCTTGAATTTTCAGATCTAGCTTTCTCCTGGGTTTAAAATGGTACGGATGAGCCCTTCGGAGATGTTTCTGCATACCCTTAGAATTTTTATATGTGGATCCGCAGCCTTCAAAGCCACAAGTAAATCTTTTTCCATCAAAGTAAACTGCAACATTTGAATAACGCTCCTTTAAAGTAGATGGAAGGAAGACTTTCTCATGGGATAACACGCTATCAGGCACTGCCTGATCGTAATCTGGGGTTTCAGTCAATGAAGTCACCTGCTTCTCATTAGCAAGGGATGCAATATTGTTTCCAGAGCTGCCGTTGCTTTTGCCGTCTACATCTCCTTCTCCATCAGAAAAGGGCTCTTGCTTAATATGCAGGATTCCACCTGAATCTGCAGACTCTTGTTTAATCTGATGGATATGTTCCGAATTTGTAGATCCAGAAGGCAAATTAAAACTCTCAGGGAGGCAGGGGAGATCTTTTTGTTCGAACACTTCAGAATCTGAAAAGCAAGTAAGACTGTCCCTAGAAATGTTATCCTCTTGCTTAACGGGATTTTCCTTCATTTCACCATTGGACATATGCATTGACATGTGATTTGTGAACTCAGATTTCGAATAGTAAAACTTTTTACAGCCATGGAAGTTGCACGTGTAAGATGCATCCCGAAAATGCTGGGCTTCGTGGTGGTAGAGCTGCCCCAAGTCACCGAAAACGATGTTACACCCGCTGAGTTCGCACTTGTAACGCAGGTCATCGTGCTGCTGTTTGTGGTGCAGTAGCTCATTCACGGAGTTGAACCGAGCGTAGCAGCCCACAGAGACGCACATGTAAGGCTGAGGACCATTGTGCACTTGCTCATGTT
Source organism: Aspidoscelis marmoratus (assembly GCA_014337955.1). Classification (NCBI taxonomy): domain Eukaryota; kingdom Metazoa; phylum Chordata; class Lepidosauria; order Squamata; family Teiidae; genus Aspidoscelis; species Aspidoscelis marmoratus. Next base: position 425,028 of record MTQE01002781.1, read on the forward strand.
CCTGAAGATGGAACGCTGACATGAAGTGCCGCCTGCAGTAGGAACACTTCTCGCGCCTGTTTTTCATGTTCAGATAGTGCATTGCGTTTTCGTCGTTGTTTTGGTGTTCAGCTTTCAGGTGGACACTTAAGTACTTGAACTGCTTGAACACGCGGGAGCAATCGGTGCCTGGGCATGGGTAGAGGTCCCTGTCCTGAAGGTGGCAATTTTCTAACTTGCTAAATGTGACATAGTCATGTGTGTCGCGTCTTGTTTTTTCACAATGTGTTATTTTAAGTGGCTGTTTTTTTACAAGTGCTGCAGAACGAATTCTAGACAGATTGCTTTTAACCAATCTCTCTTTCTTCAGAAGAACCTTCTTCTTCGCATTGTATTTCCTACTAGGCGGCATTTTGACGTGCTCCATGACATGTGTCACAAAAAGTTCCTTCCTCTTGAACTTCTTAATGCACACCGGACATGTAAAAATGCCATCCTCCATATGCATCTTAGAATGGTGAAGAATTCTGGCCTCTATGCACTCTCTTTTGCAAATGACACAGAAAAATTTGTACTGGAGCCATCTCTGGTACCTTTCCGAGGAGCCAATGGGCTTTTTAGCTCTTACTGTTTCTTTAGGCTGGTTGATTATATCATGTCCTTCAAAGTTATTCTCATCACAGTCACTCAGGAGACCATCCAAGAGCTCAGTTTCATTGAACGGCATCTCACTGCAACTCAGGTCATCTTCCGATTCAGAAACTTCCTTCCCTAACAATTTGAGACAATGTCGCCTCAAAGTTTTCCAGTCCCAAAATTCAGGATCAAATGGCCAGTAAGCCTTTAAAGCTAACAACAGCTCACAACGTAGTGAGTTTGGGACTGGTGCATTTTCTTCATCAAACTTTTGATCTGGTTGCAGGTACAGCTCTTCTAACAGGTTATATCCCTCTTCACTTGGCTCAAGTAAATATTCAGTGAGTTGGCATGCTCTCCTCACTTCAAGGTCTTCTGGCAGAAGGCAAGCAATTGTTTTGCATACTGAAGTCTTCATATTGTCATTCTCATTTGATCTGAGCTGCAAAGCTCTCACACATAGCAAAACTGACACAGCAAGGCCTGCTTCTTCTGCCTATAGAAGGAAAGAAAATTGAGTCAGTTTTGTATTGTAAGACTTTTTTTTTCAAAATTGAAAAGAAAAATATTAAAAGAAATAGTATACTATGGTATGCTTAGGATACATTATATACTGACTAATTATGATAGTTTGGAAATTCAGTTAGTATTGTAGAAGGTTTTCAATTTCTTGGCTAGCTACCCAGGACAGGTGGTAACTTCACTATATACATTTAGAACACTGGTAAAGAGACGCCTATTTACCCTGGCCTTTTGCTGAGGAAACAGCTTCCCCACCCCACTTTCAGGCACTAGCACTGCTTTAGTGAGTTCATTTTAATTTGTTTTTACTGTTGCAACTTACTTTGAGGCCTTTGGGGATAAGGAAGGCTAAATATATATGTATAAAAATACAGACTCAGCAAATGACCCGAACAGAACCTAATATGGGTTTCTGGAAGCATTGATGTTGCTGCTTAGATATGATAGAGTTAAAATTGTACTGTGTGGAATTCTTCTTGAACATTCAAAGGGGCACATTTATTTCCTCAAATGTTTTGAATGTTTGATTTGATAACTATTACTCATGCGATTCGGGGTAGAGACTGCAACTTGCAATGTCCAACTTGCAGTTCCAAAGCATTATTTTACAAGAGTTAGCCACATGCCTCAAGAAGCAGAAATATCCCAACGGCAACACCCAAAATTTTGTGGCAAAACTAGCCACGCATCAGACAATGCAAAACGCTCATGATTCAAAATCAAATAAATGTAGCACACTCAAAAATCAGAGATTGTTCTGACAACTAATAAAGAACTATGAAGATACATACTAAAAGAAAAAGAAGGATGAAAGCCTATTAAAATAAAAATGTGCTCCTAACACCCAGGGTGGGGGGGAGGATGTGTGGGGAGAATCTGAAAAGAAATGAGTGTTTCTTCTTGAAAAGCATAAAAAGTGTTTCATGGCATCCAAACATCCCATTCCTTCAATATAATTTCCCAAGTTTTAGGAACATGGTATGCCTGGAAGCTCATTTACAGGATGGAAACTGTTGAAAATCGGTCTGTCTTTCAACTTTTGTATATTTATCATTTTTTGTTTCAACTCTAAAGGCTTATTGCTCTTAGGCTGCATCTTTTTAGATATAGACAGTAAACAAAATGCCACAAAAAGGCAACTAAAATGCAACAGTGGAGTAAAACTAGTCTAAATATCCTGTGTCCCAATGTTATTTGAATGTAATTTGGATGGGTTGGAGTGATGTAAACATTCATCAAAACTATTTTAAGACTCCTGGTCCTGAGATGAATAATCAAGAAATTTGAATACCGGTGGCACGACTTCACCGTCTAAGCAATCCCAAATCTTGCTTAACTAATATGGCCAACCTTCCTACTGGAATTCCTTCCCCTCATTTTCCTAGCAGATTTAATCAAAGGACATTCAGAAAGGAGTCCATTTCCAAAAGCCAACTTGCCTGAATGCCAATATCAAATGTTAAAAGAAATTATTAAATAACATTTCCTCCCTTCATCCATGTAAGAATATCTTCTTGATTACAATTAAATAAATAAAAACACATAATAGTTTTATTATTATGTAAATTAAACCTGCTCCATATCTACACTATAAAACACATACTATATTATAAAAACACATAATAATTTTATTTTTTGAGTGTGAGCAAGTGTGGTCTAGTGGTTAGGGCAGGGGTCCTCAAACTGCGGCCCGTGGGCCACGTGCGGACCGCCAAGGACATTTCTCCAGCCCGCTGGGTGTTTTTGCCGCCACTGCCTTCTGCTTAAGGAATTTGTTCGTAGTATTTTAAAAACTATATTCCGGCCCTCCAATGGTCTGAGGGATAGTGAACTGGCCCCTTGTTTAAAAAGTTTGAGGACCCCTGGGTTAGGGAGCCAGATTCTTCTCTGGGAATACCAGGCTCGATTCCACCCTCCCCCATGAAGCTGGCTGGATGACCTTGGGCTGGTCATAGCTTTATCTGAGCTTTCACAGCCCCACCTACCTCACAGGGTGTTCTGTTGTGGGGAGAAGAATAGAAAGCTTTGTCAGCCGCTTTGAGTCCCCTTAATTGGGTGAGAAAAGCGGGCTGGAAAAGCCAACTCTTCTTCTTCTTCTTCTATGCCCAAATGTCTCAGGGCATGTGACACAGTAAAAACAAAACTTAAAATGAGCCCAATAAAAACTATAACAGCCTCTGACAGTGGGGAAAAGATGCCAGGATGAATAGACCAATTTGGCAATTTTCTAAATGTTCCTGACCCATCCCAGAGGCGAGACTATTTCATGGTCTGGAGACTACTGCTCAAAAAGATCTCTACCAAGAAATGAAAATACTAATACCAAACTTGGCCTCTGTATTTTAAATATCTGCATTGTCGTCTACATTATCAAAGAACTCTGGACTGCACTTCAAAAAGCTACTTTTGAGATTTTTGTGTTTCTTTATTTTACCTTATTTTTAAATACATATTACTATAGTGTTGACACGGTCTTGCTGACTGAACAACAAACTGAATCAGACTACAATTAATGACTGCAAAATCAGTCCTAGAAAAATAGCAAATTCTAACATTCCAGAATTTGTCCATGCCAAAGGCAAAAGCAGAAGGAATTCCCGCAGGCAAAATGGAAAAGGTAAGAGATGTAGCTGGCTAAAGCAATAAGCATAATATGCGTAATAAGCTGGAAAGATGAAGAATCCAATTTCTCTCAAACACAAATTGCTAATGTAAAGCCGATAAGGGGAAATTCATACTTTGCCTCTGTGCCTTGGGAGGCAAAGTGCTAGAATGCTCCAGCCATCTACACTTGCAGATGGCTAGAGAATTCAAAACCCACCCTAAGTGTAAACGGCTGCTCCCCCTGGACCTCTTCCACCCAGAAGGAGCTTGCTAGGCTATCGCAGTCCAGCGGCTAGTATAGATCTGGAGCAGGTTTAATTGTTCCACATCTATACTGCTCACAGAGGATGCTCCAATGTGTGGCATGGACTGACTGGGAGCTCCCCCAAGCTGTACTCCCCCAAGGTAACTGTGAAAAGGCCAGGTAAGCAACAGCAGCATGCACAAAGAACATTAACTGTAGAAGCAACACATAATGATTTTGCAATAAACTTTTTTTCCAGGTATAGACAACGTTAGCAACAATCTGCACTTCTTAAGCAGGAACATACTTCAGCTTGTATGACTCTTATCAGGAAGAACAAGTGCTGCAAAGTCCTAGCGATGATGCCAAACTGCCGACATCGCTCTAGGAAGGAATCCAAAGAAGGATCAATTCTTCTTTGTAATTTGCTCCAAAATAAAGTCAGTTCCCTGTAAAAAGAGTTTAGGACAAATGGGTAATTAGAGAAAGCACTTCATTATTAAAATAGCTGATCTACAAATGTTCATAGTCCATAACAAAATGAAATGTTGTAGTAGACTTTTGAGCCATCTGAATATTGAACGACACCGTTAGGAGCAAAACTATGCACAGCACCATATTGACAAGGACATAATTACAGGAAACCAAAGACATTTAACTACTGAACTTGTAAAAGGTTGATGGATTTTGTCAATACTAATGATTTGGTCAGATAAGACAAACAGAAAGATCACCTTAAAAAACTAAACCTAGAGCAAATAATGTGCTCAAATATGTTTCCAACTATGTAAACCAATTAAGTCAAATAAATTACTCTCTTTAACATCCCATTGATACTTTATGTCTGTGCAGCTACTAGCTTTGTTTTTAGATTAAGGGGTTCCTCCGCTTTTCAGGTTAAATCTTTCAAATATAATTGGTTTTAATTTTATTCTTAGAATTCTGTATATAAAGTTCTAGTGAAGGACCAAAAATTTTTGACTTGGTTTGTGCAGATACCAACTTCTTTTCCTTTCCAAATCCAACTTGACCTAATGGAATTTAAATAATGAATGCAGGTTTTTGAGAATTTTCATTTTCCACACTCATGACTCAAGAAAGGAAAAAATAGAAGCACCTCAGCCCTAAGTCTGCCACTGCCAATTTACTTAACACATCTCAAAGTTGTTTGGCACAAAACAAGGCTAAAAATACTAAAAACAATATTAATAACAATATTTTCAATGTGAGATGAACAAATCATTTCACCAATCACTCAGGGTAACTCTAGAAAAAAAGACTTTTTATTCATTCTTATTCTCAAGTGATGCAATTAAAATTCTGCATGATAAACTATTTAACAAAATACAGACTTCAATACTAAAGAAAATCCTAGAAATTCTTAAGAAGCTACTACAAGAATATTAACCTAAGGGTTGTATATTTGCCCCAACAATGACCACACCAAAAGTATGATGTTTAAAAGGTTTATCAAAATAATATTATTTTAATAAGCCATAGAAAATTAAATATGTTTTACTCTTACAGAATCAATAAACAAGTAAGCTCCCCTTCCCTTATATAAGAACATAAGAGGAGTCCTGCTGAACCAGTTGTCTAACATCCTGTCTCACACAGTGGCCCACCAATTATTTCTGGATATCTTAAGCAGAGAATGAAGGCAAACGGCCTGGTAAGCCATCACGCCTCCAACCTAGGCATTCATTCCAGTAGCCATTGATACAGGAGCTTTAGGACAGATGCAAAAATCCAGCAAGATGACAACAGATGCCTGGAGTTAAGGGTTTCTTCCAAAGACTCTATAGTATTCTACCAAACATGGGCTCTAAATTGCGAAAAGTATTAACTTCTCCATGTTACTGTGAAAAACAGGATAACAGCCAATCAAACTGCCACCCGTAACATTCAAAGTGCTCAAAGGAGAGGTTTTTTGAATGTCCCATTATGCCTGGCAGAGCTCAGCAAAGTGTTAGGAGGGCAGATGACCCTAGGCAGCCCTGCCCTTTCTGGCTGCAAGGCCAGCTGAGACAGGAAGGAGGAGAGCTTTCCTTACACACCTGCCCCTCACCTGCATTCCCTTTTCCTTTCTTCTTGCAGAGACATGGACTTGCAGGGGGAGACGCTTTCAATTTCCCACAACCCCTTGGGCAGTCTGAATGTTATGAACTGTGGTTAGACACATGGCTCAAGGAGGATGCCACTGTGCTCTGAGTAAAAAGCAATAAACTCCCTCTAACTGGCTGGGTGAAATACCTCCGTACCTGCATTCTCACACTTTGTATGTAGAGGGCAGAGCATTTCCTATAACTAAACTGAGTTTAATCAGAAGCCATACCCACTCAGTCTATGGATCTCATCTCCACCTTCCAGTAAGACCAACATTTTAACCAAGTATCAACACAAGATGGAGCCACTTTAGCCACAGGATTTTAACAGATTCTGCCCTTGTCTCATAAATTAACAATTTATACCAGACATCATTAACAAAACATACACAAATACACAATTACTATATAACTACAAATATTATTTATACCGTGGACTTGCTAATATCTAATATCTAACACTTTTATACATGGAGGGTTTAGGAATGACCAGGACAATCAGCGTGAGGAATAATTTAGGGGTGAAGGAAAGGATACAAAAAGGGAACTTTCCATATTTTCCTGCTCTTAAGTCTTACAAAAATGTGAGAATACACAACCACAAAGATCAAAAGAACATTACTGTAACAAAGGAGGATAGATTTATTTTTAAAAGTCACAGCACACTAGATTAAACTGTTGTAAGAGAAAATTTTAATTTACATAGTAAAAATATGCAAAATCTCTTCCTATCTCTAAGGCTTATAAGCAAGAACAACCACTTAACAACTCTAAGAACCAATAGTATTTGGACTCATACTTACCAAGAGCAGTAAACATTTGCCGTTTGAAGCTGCTGGGTAAGATACGTTGTACAAAGAATAAAAGCAGTACTATCTTGGCCCTCAGCCTCCAGGTTACAAATCATATCCAAAACCTCTTTGCAATCCACTTTTGCAATCTTTAAAAAGCAAGAACAAAATTACGTTACTAATAGTTTCACTTAGGACCAAACCTTTTGACAAGCAACAATGCTTGATCTATTTTGGTGCAATGAACAGCACGTGGTAGTTCAGACCAATTCTCTAAACTTTACCCTTAACCACTGTTGCTGCTCAAATGCAGCACTACAAGGATTGTTTTTCCTCCAACAAGGCAACCGTCAGCACATATAAAAACTAGACAGCATCATTATCTGAGTTAATTAAAAGAGCACGCTGCAAACCTTCACAGATTATAGCATAATTAACAGTTCTCAGGACTTCTTAATTGATTTCACTATTATACAAGATGAAGACTTTTGTTTAATGCCCCACGCTTTTAAAACTGTTTTTATTAAAAGCCTTTAACAAGACTTCAACAGTCTTCTTCTATATCGGTGATTCTCCAAGTCTTTTTGACAATGATACCCCTTAAAGGGTTGGCCAGAATCTCAGATACTCCTAAGATGATCACAAACACAGAACTTTTAATGAATACTTGACTAAAAACTAAGCATATGCAAAGCTGCCATTTTGGATAGAACACCCAAGGTACCCTCATGAGTAGTGTACCCCTCAGTGAAAACAAGTGTTTTATACTGGTTAATTCTGCATGCGTGGGATTTGTAATTGTTTTATTTTTACAAGCCATCCAACTCTGATTATTGCTATATATTGAACATAATGACGACAGTAAAGGTGGGACAAACACAGAACTCCAGATTTATTTATTTCTGCAGAAAGTTTGGAGCGGAAGCAAGTGAAGGATGCATAAATTCATGCAATTAAAAAGATCAGAGATCCTTGGATCTGCATACATAATAACACATTATTCTTTTGTCGAATAATTTACTATTTCCCCCCAAATATTAAACATTGAATATAACCATTTTGTCTTAAGTCTTACTAAACACTCTATTCTGGAGGGTGAGGAAATGAAAATGATCTCACAGTACTAGAAAAGCCAGCTCAAATCAACACCTCACCTAATGAATATGCTAAAGTCAGCATGAAGGTGAGTGACATTGTCCTTAAAGCATTTTGTGAATGTATTACAACACGCTTCCAAGAGCGTTACTATCAAATTATCTGGGCAGACAACAGAAGCCCAACTTTTCAAAGCAACTCTCTCTAAAGATGCATTGGAGTCTGCAAAATAAATACCTCTTGCAGTGTTCACTCTTGCAGTCAGGCATACTTATGTGCTCCCAGAAGTGCTTGGGTCAGATCCATAGCAAGCTACATGCCATGCCCTTTAGCCATGTGCTTACCGCTGTTTCACCACTAGAGCTCCTCAGAAAATCTAGGAGCAGCTCAGACTCCAAAGCGTCTGAAAGGGCAGGTGGTATAATTGGGTTCACAGCCCTTTGTATTTCAGTATTGCACATGCCCACAAGGGCCTCAACATGACAGATTCCATAACTTATCAGAGGCAGGCCATATTAACAAGTCCCCCCCCCCCATTTATTTACACATCTCAACAACAAATTTCCCTTGGCAGTTACGACAAAAGTCACAATAATGACCCACTTACTTCTCTGATAGACTCTTCGTTTGGAAGCATAGAACACAAACATGTGATATATGCTTGGAGAAAAGGCAATGTATCAGGGATTTCTGTGGACTCTTTACATAATTTAGACAAGGAGGCAGCTTGTGGAAGGCAGTCTGTCTTCATCAAATGCTTTATTCGCATCTGCATTAAAGTCGGTCCTTCTCGCTTAATTAGTTTATTAACTAGAAAAGAAGGTGACGTGGTATTAGTAAATGTTGATTTCTCATCACAACTTGCGTATGTTAAAAGATGTTATACGTGATAAAATAGAAGGACGCTCTCCAGGAGCTTTCCTGCCAATATGGGAGGCCAGGGAGTGAACCCAGGATCCTGCACAGGTCAAAGCAGATATGCTGCTACTGAACTACAGCCAACAAGACAAAAGGTTTAGCTATGTCTCACTTCCACTGCTAGGTAAGTAGCCACAGTAGTCATTTGTTCTTCACAAGTGTTTTCATTCCACGAAAACATTACTGTCCAAAAAGTGTATGAATAATGAGGGAGCTAGAAAACAGCAGTTACAAGCCCATCTTAGTTTTTTAAAAAGCATTACAGAAAAACAAAATAGCTTGTGAATAACACATTAAGTAGGAGTACATGAAATAAAAACCTCCAAAATCTACTGACACTAATTATTATTTATCTATTCTTTGCATTTCTATGTCGCCCCATACCCAAAGGTCTCTGGGCGGGTAACAACCTTTAAAACAACAGATTAAAAACATAATATACATTAAAAACATTTTAAAGATTCAAGAAATTTAAAACAATACAGGATTGCTTCAAGAGAACCACAATCAGCAACTAAAAGTCAGAGCCCAACAGATACTGGTCTATCAGAAGACCTCTTCTGTTCACAGAAGGGTTACTTCCCAAATGATAAATAGATACAGACCATTAGGAAAGCTACAAAGTATTATTTGAAATGGAGGAAGACTAGGCTAATTCAAAAAAAGGCCCAAATTACTCTAAGGATGCTTTTAGCCAAAGTCATGCGCCTGAAAGGATACATTACTGGACAGCTGAGGCAGCCTTGGTGAACGCTGATCTTAAAGTTTGTAATTGTCAAGACAGCATTCCAAGGGATATAGCAGACTGCTCTTCCTTATAAATATTTAAATTAGAACTGGGTCTTTCAAAGATGTATTAGGTACCGAAGTTACATGATCCACCCTTTATACTCCCCCTTCAACTATGTGGTTCTTATATGTGTGGTTAATCATACACCACACAACTGCAAATCAATCTAATACACATGCTCCATAGAACTGTAAATTAAAATCTGATTTCATTAGTAGTGAAGGAAAGTGAAACTAAGATGCTATACTAGAAATCCACACATTTTTTAAAGTTTATTTTTTAAAAAACTCTTCCTTGCTTAAATACAAGGGAGAGAAGTTCTAAACTTAAGAACCTCTCCTCACAAAATCTAGGACATGTCATATTGGAGCATCACAGAGATGGCGAAGATTTTAAATATAAAGATTGTACAGTGGTACCTTGACATACAAGTTTAATTAGTTCCGTAACCTTGCTCTTATGTCAAATCGCTCGTATCTCAAAGCAATTTTCCCATTAATCCATTCCAGCTCCCAAAACACCACCTCAGTTGTTTTTGTTATGTACTGTACTGTATTTACATACTCGTATCTCAAATCTTGCTCTCATCTCAAAGCAAAATATCACTCGCTCGGCGGCTTGTATCTCAAAACACTTGTATGTCAGGGCACTTGTATGTCGAGGTACCACTGTACTTCAGATTACAAGGACAGTGAAACAGCAACAATAATTTATGGACGCCTAACTGTCTTACTCGGTTCCTCTGCAGAAAAAATTTCCAGGAACCCCTCACATGAGAGCAGAGTAATATAATTCTTATATGAAAGATCAATCTCAGTTATCTTACCTTCTTCTATTTCCACTGGCTGTTGGGATATAATCTTTAAAAGAACTGGATTTTTCCACACTCCTTCCTTGGTAATGTCAGCCAGTATTTCGAAGCTATTATCTCCAAATTTAAGTAAAGCATTATGGGATTCCTATAGGGGATAAAAGAAAATAGCCATTCTATTCCTAAGATTCCAATTGGGATCACTTTTTTCCTCTTCTTTCAGAACAAGAGGCAAGTCAAAAAAGTGCATAAGGAACATCTGATAGGTAAAACAGGAGGCCTAGAACATACAAGAATCCTAAGAAATATCTGGAAATCTTATGAACCTGGGAACAATGTTTTAAGGCAAGCAGTTATTTCTAAATGTCAAAGCCTTATACGAGTGTAACCATGGTCATATCTGCCCAAACATATTTGATCTTGCTTCTTTCAATCTGAACAAACTGATAACAAGAAAAAAGAGTTGGCTTTTATACCCTGCTTTTTTCACCCATTTAAGGGGACTCAAGGCAGCTGATAAACCCTCTGTTCTTCTCCCCACAGGAGACACCCTGTGAGGTAGGTGGGGCTGTGA
>MTQE01002781.1:437691-456962 GCA_014337955.1 Aspidoscelis marmoratus
CAGAAAATACAGTATATAAGTCAATCCCAAGAAATTGTATGAACCCATCATGTTGCTGAAGTCAACTAGATGGGTGACCAGACAGTGTTTGGATGGAGGATCTGTTGAGAACCGTGTACAGGCTGCCTTAGACTACAGGGCATATATATCTAATAAAATATATTCTCGTCAAGGACACCTGGTCCAAGAATCCCTCAAGCCAACAGCACCTCTGTTAGGAAAGGGGAGGACGATCTGCATCTAAGGAAGCTCTTCCAGTTTTCCAAAATTTGCTGCTCCTTACGGAAAGGAGCAAAGTAGAAAACTGGGAGCATGCATTATCCTCTAGAATCAATGGAATTCCTCCCATTCAGATAATTTCAACTGAAAGGGATCTATGGTAAGACCTCATTTTAAGTAAATTAGGTTTGTGTTGTTTCATTATAACATGATTTACTAACCTTGTTTTGGTATTAAGCATTTCTATATTTCACTTTAACGCACGTAGCCTAATACTAAAGAGCTATTATCCACCTAATGCAAGTTTCACTTTAAGCGACAGCTTATTGAAATAGAACCAGGAAGGATATTCATCCTGGAAGGATAGTAAATGGTACAGACTATGGGGAAAAGGTACCAAACTGTTCATATCCTCTGTGCCTAATTATCTTCCCATCCATAAAGCACAAGGTTATAAAACCTTCCTGGAAAAATGCAGCCTCACTTGAGCCTAACTGAAGTCCATCAGGTTGTAGATCCAATACTGATGTCACCAAATTAAAAAAGAGCACACCAAGTGTCACCTTCCTCTTCTCCTTTACCTTCAGTACTGATCACCTTCTGCCCACTCCAGCCCATGCAAACATTCCCCTTCCCACAGACCTCCCACTTGGTTGACCCAGTGCTCCCTGCATCATGTAAGAATTGAAATTACCCGCGGACATGGATGTTACATAGCAAATTTTCTTTACGATGGTAAAGAATGGTTTCAAACTGTACTTACAGCACTAGCCTGTCAAGGACCAGAAGAACGTCTTCACATTCTGTAGTCAAGAAAGGTCGGGCATTGGCAAAGCTCTGAATGGCAACTCGATACACTTCCAAAAAAGGCATAACTTGCTCTGAAGCACCCCGATTGCCAGCATATTGTAGTAATGTCTAAAGGAGAAAATGAAACATTGGGTAACATTTTGCAATTCTGAAAGCACAGCTACTTCAAAGAAATATTATTCTGCACTGAGAGGTGTTAGATCTATAAATCTTGTTGAAAGCAACATTACTGGTTTTTCCCCCCTTCCTCCTTAAAGTAGAACCTCCCAAAGGAACAGATCCACCTTCCGGAGAGCCGCCTAGCTGCTAGCATGGTGTTGAGAGATGCCTGAAAGAACCCCAGGTCAGCTAGGCAAACAGATTCAACTGCCAAACCGAGTCAGGTTAAATCGGGGCTCCCCCAGGGTCAAGTAGAGAGCACACACCCATAAGCATAAAAATCATGGTTTGTAGAAAGTCAAAAATATCTGGGTTACTAAAAGTTTCAAACCCAAGATACTATGAGCTCTTCTCTAACAAATGTCCCTGAATTGCTGTCAGGCTCCATGTTTGAAGAAAGACACAGTGAAGTCCTGAAAGGACGGCAGAAAAATGAGATATTTCAAGGACACTAGGAGAAGACTATAGCAAAGGTGGAAATTACTTTAAGCTGAGAAACTTCACAATCACTTTCACGAGCCTGCTGGCTGGAACGCACCTGGACTTTGCTTATCAACGACCTTCTCACTGTGCAACGACAAAAAATGCAAGCTTTTGAGAATCAATAATGGTTTATTCATAAATGGTCTTGATTATTGAACTCAGCCTTGAAAGACTCCACCTTCTGTCTGCATGTCCAACACCCCCTCATCCAAGAAAAGATTAAATCTATTTTCCCAAGTTGGTCATAACCTATTTGAGCAACTACCTGATAGAGTGATTGTATGACATGTAATTTCACAATTGGCAACTTAGTTTTATATGTATATGTTTGTTCTGCTTTGTATTCTCATGTTTGTTATTGTAGTATGTTGTTATAAAAGTTTAAATTCTTTTTAAAAAAGGATACTAGGAGAAACAGTTTCCATACCACGCATGCTACTACTACCACAAGGTTTTGCCTCCTACATTAAGTTCATGTAGCAATGTAACTAGAAGGAACAGATGCCATACTCCTCATGTTATTATCATCACACCGTTGTGCCTGTCTCTAGCCACCGATTATGAGTGTTTTTCCACTGGCAGTTAAGTACCCATTTTAGCACCCATTAAGGACCCATTTGGCTGAGAGCCGGATGACCCCATTTCCACTATGGACCCCATTAGGGACACATCTGTTTCCACCACAGCTAGGGAAATCTGGATCATATGGGTCCTTCAGGACCTATAATCCAGATTTCGTATAGACCCCATTAAGGGGGTCAACAATGGGGTCTTCAGCCATAAAATCCAGATTAGAGAGTGCCTGTTTCCACTGCAATTGGGCAATGGGGTCTTAAGGAGGCTCAGGGGAGGGGGCACCCATGGGAGATGCCCCAAAATCAAAACTCCGAAGTCCCTCTGAAGTCATTCTGAACTTGCCTTTGGAGATTAGCAAAGGCTCCAAAGGGGTTTTCTGCAGAGCCTTTGCTAATCTCTGAAGGCAATTTCGGAGATTGCAACCCCTGCCCCCTCAAACACCTGTGGTGACAGGCAGACCCCTTGTGGGTAGATCTGGATTTGCAAATGGGTGCTCTGGTGTTTCCACAGCAGGCAGGCTAGTACCTATTGCTATTGGGTGCTAAACCACCCATGGAAACACACTGGGTACTTCCCTTAATACCCGGATCTACTAGATCCGGATTAAGGGAAGTACCCATTCCTTAGATCCGGATCTTCTTAGATCCGGATTAAAGGAGCACAGTGGAAAAACACCCATTTTCAACCCCCCTGATAGGAGCTTCCAAGATCACTAAAGCAAAAACACAAAAATTGTGTGTTTAGTTTGCCATCAAACAAACAATTGTTTGCATTCTTTTTTGAACAAAAACATTTTCCCCCCATTCAAAAAGTCCTTTTCAATAGCAAAATACAGTGAATATGAACTGTTCAGTTAAATGGTTTGTGAGGGGCAGATTGCTTTGGTTCTATCAAATTTCCAGATATCCAAACCACGGCATGTTCAGTTCAATGTGAAGATTCACAAACTGTTCAACTTTCAAATGCAAACCGAACTTTGCACAGCCCTACATTACGCTTACCCCTACATTTGCTTGGTTTTTAAATCTACCCTCTGCCTAACTCTAAACAGTGGCTATCAATTCTAAATGCAGGTGTGTAAGACGTAGTAGCGAAGCTCCAACTTCCCGCACCTGGTTCTCACCCACTGTGGTCCTACAGATGTTCCTGAACAACTAAACCCAACAAAACCTCTGGAGGCCCATAGTTTGAGCCCTATGGTCCAGTCTTCCAGGCCATACGGCACAAGAAGCAGTTAGCATAACCTCCACAGCTTGCATTCAGCCTTTACATATTTCTAGTTGTACAAGCTCTGCAACTGCAGGGAAAACAGTGTTGCTCCTGCAACCTGTGCTCTATTCTTCAACTTTCTGGCATAGTAGTAATCTTGAGTAGGATGTATAGTAGCAACCAACGCCTGAGGTCAACCCTTTAATTTACTCCTTGCATGAGTTTAGTCCTGAAAAACTGAGTAAGCACAGCCATTTGACCCAAAACAAAACAACGGGCATAAACCATGGCCAATGGAAGCTTTTAGTAACTATTTACAGCCTGCATAATAAAAGTTAGGAGCTGCTGCTCCAGTATGTTACTATCTTTAGCAAGTGTTGGAATTACAGTTAACAAGGCATCGTGACATTTCCCCACCCAACCAGCTACTAAAGGATCAGGTCTATTGCTTCTTTGCTACTGGCATAATTATATTCATGGGAATAATCTGAAATGGCTATTCTGCTTTTCTTCTTTACTGAGTAACACAGTAGATCCTCCTATGACACACACACACCTCGTGTGGATTTGCCAGTACGCGTTTAACAACAGATTTCGCGATTCAGCATTTTGCCTCTGAAGGTACAATGAGGAAGGTACTTGGCACAGCTATTTTTGAGTGTGGATTTTTGTGTCAAGTTGAATTTTGACTAGCTTTTGTCGAGGTTAGGTAATTTTTGGGTGCTTCTGAGTATGGAGTAGAGCAAGTCATCAGGTGTGGATTCTTGGGTGGTTCTGGCCGTTTTGGTGAGTTTTGATTGGTTTTGTGTTTCTGTGTTGTAGATGGCAACTGCCTAAGATCCTGAGTACAGGGGGGGGGGTTGGCGCAGAGACTTTTCAGGGGAAGGGTAGAAAAGCAGCTTCAAAGAGTCTTGGTATCGAAGCAGGAATGTCCTTCTCTGCTGCCAAGGGATTTCAGTGGCAGCTCTATGGGAAACCTTGTTACTTGGGGTCTGAGGGACATCACATTACACCATTACTCTGTGTGTGAAGGCATCAGATAGGAGAGAGTGTTTTTTTAAAAAAACTAGTTATGTCACTGAAGTCCTGTCTGGGGTGTGTGGGGAAAAGGTAAGCATTTTGTTTGGCATCAGAGTATTTGATATAGAGGCATGGTGGTATCATCAGCATGTTTCAGTAGTACAGTCTGTGAAAATACCCTGTCTTAAAGCAAAGGAGGCTTCCACTAGGGTATTTTCCATTGCAGCCTTTGAAGAACCCATTATTTGTTGTGGGGAAATGTTTCTGCATTGCAACCTGTGAAAGAAATGTGCCTTAATGTTGGGGGGTGGGGGTGGCATCATGATCCTTCATCTTTGCAGCCTATGAGAAACCAGTTTTGATGTGGAAGGAGTGTTTCAGCACTGCAGCCTATGGAAAAAACAATGCCTTGGTGTGTCTTGCATCCTATGGGAAGACCACACTTTGACTTGGGGAAGTTGCAGCAGAACGTTTCAGCAGTGAAAAGATTGTACTTTGATGTAGCAGAGGCCAGCCTTACTGTGTTGCACCATTATATTCGGTGGGAAATTCACACTTTGATTGGATTGGCATCTTGTGTGTCTTTAGTGTGTCTAGCACTGAAATCTCTGAAAAATCCTTGCCTGGAGGTGGGAGGTTATCTTATGTGGCATCAATGTGTTCAACATTGCAGTCTACAAAAAAAAAAATCATTATTTGAACTAGAAGTCTGTTGGAATAGCTGTCTACCAGTTCAGCACTCAGATTTGATAGCATCTGACAACTTTCTAAATTATATATTAAAACACTGTTCAATGTCTGTCATGTTCCTTGGGGAACAATGATGGATATCAATCCTCAATGCCATTTTTTTTACTGCAGTTCTGACAAGAGTCCCAGCAGAAGAAACATCCCATACCATGATGCTGCCATCAATGTCGTTCATGTTGGCATTCCTTGTGCTGGGTTTACACCGAATTCACCATTTTCATACCTTCCAATAAGTCCACAACAAATGAAGCTCCCCCAGTCCATTTAACTCTCCTGTCATTTCATAAGAACATAAGAGGTGTCCAACTGGATCAGGCCACAGCCCATACAGTCCAGCATCCTGTCTCACACACTGGCCCACCAATTGCTTCTAGGCACCCTCAAGCAGGAAA
Organism: Aspidoscelis marmoratus; assembly: GCA_014337955.1. Classification (NCBI taxonomy): domain Eukaryota; kingdom Metazoa; phylum Chordata; class Lepidosauria; order Squamata; family Teiidae; genus Aspidoscelis; species Aspidoscelis marmoratus. Next base: position 443,310 of record MTQE01002781.1, read on the forward strand.
AAAAAGCAAATTCGTCATCTGCTCTCAATTCCCTGCTAATGGCCTTTATAAGCATTGTGCCTGTTTCTCCTACCTGGATATAGTACTTAGGTATCAATTCTAGTAGCCATTCATACACGTGTTGGACCTTCTCAAGCAGGTCCAAGCAACTAGCAGCTTGCATGGGAAAGGTGGGGAAAGGGTTAGTGATGAAGAGATGATCAGAAAAGCTGCCACTCCTTCCAGTGAACTAAGTTCTTACCCAAAGTGGTCCTGACACCTGGTTCACTACAAAGAACAGCACCTTTTCCATTTTTACCGCATTATCCCCATTCATATAAGAGGCCAGTAAATTAAAAGAATATGGGACTGGGGGGTTGGTCCAAATCGAGCTAAGGGGGCACACAATTTGCATTTAGGCCAAAAGCTCCTTTTCAGTTTTGTCAGATGACAAGGCTTTTTGTCACATGACTACAGAACATGGACATGCAAAGTGTGTCAAATCAAAGGTTTTAGCTTGAAATAGGCCATCTAACATGTTTCATCTATTAAAACAAGTTCAAAAGAATCCCATTTCAGATTGTCCCAATTTCAGTGTGTTTTAACCTATAGCTAACAGCAGGGCAAAATTCCATGGGGGTTTGGCCATAGCAAAAGTAGAACAAGAAGCTACAGAAGTCATGTTATAAAGACGTCAAAATGTCCAGTGACAATGTCATATAAGTCCCACCAGTGTCACATAAACACTGCCTTAATAAACCAGACAACCCATCTTTGAGAGTATTGTTATAGGTTTGAAACTATTCATCTTCCTGTAGTTTTAACATAAAAGGTTTAGATCAGTCCAGTATTTCATACAACTTTCATGCTGACCTTTTTCTGGCATTAGATGTAAATACAGGGTTGGATTTGATTGTGTCAGGATCAACTTGCACTGCTACATCACTAGCATCAGACTAGACAATGGAAAGATTGGGATCCGAAAACTTCAGCGTGGACTCCAAGGAAAAAAACTGTTGAAAGGCTTGCTGTTGTTGATCTTATCAAGTCAACTCAGGCAGTTTAGTGTGTTGTCTTAGCCTTTCCTTTTTTTTCTTTTTCCCATTTCCTTTAAGGACTATTAAGCAGCAGAGTTTGGGGTAAATTTGCAGTAGAAGGTTGCAAGGGCCAGGAAGTTCTGCACCTGTTTGCTGGCACACAGGCTAGCCTACGTATTATGTAGAGGTTTTACTGTAATCCGTTTCTGCCCATTGTCTGATATCTGGTAATCCAAATATCCAGCTTATTAAGACGAAATTCATACTAGCATACAGCTGATGCTCTGAGTTTTTGAAAGACTGCACACACAGAGTCTACTGAGGAAAGTATCATCAAATTATCTAAGTAGACTATTAAAAAATTATCTATTCAGACTACCTACACTATGTATCATTCATCACCCTCTTCAATGTGAAAACCAATGATAGGCTTCTTGGAGGTCTACCTTGGTGATTCTTGTTGAAAGCCCTGGAGCCAGTGAACAATCTTAGCTCAAGCACTGCTCCAAGATAATTCTTTCAGGGCTTTCAGTTAGATTTAGACATGGAATATAGACTTATGTTTCCCAATCTTTGTTTTGTTGACTGGCAGGACTCATTGTTTCCGAGCTGGCATGGGCGTCAACAGGTAGCCTTGCCACTGTTGTGCCAGTCATTGAAGGGGTTGTTTTGGATGGATAGTCTACTGGTCATAGTCTAGGGGATTTTCTGTATTGCGGTGTTATGTGCTAACACAGTGCACATGTATTAGGTCTAAGTGCATGCTAAAAGTCTGGGGTGTGATGTTTTTTATCTAGTTACCCAGATATACTGTAGCTTAAGGTACAGTGTCATGAAAAAGCATTTGCCCTCTTCCAGATTTCTTTTACTGTTGCATATTTATCATACTTGTTTCAAATTTTCAACAGAAATTCAATATGAGACAAAATATAGCTTTCAAATGATCACTTGATTTATTGAAGATAAAAGGTTATCCAACACTGCATCACCCATGTGAAAAAATAACTGCCACCCTAAACCTTAATACCTGGTTGTGTCACCCTTTAGCAGAAACACCTGTAACAGAACACTTCCAACAGCTGAAAATCAGTTTTTCACATCACTGTACAAATTTTAGCCTACTATCCCTTGCAGAATTGCTTTTATTCAGCCACACAGGAGGGATTTAGGGCATGAACTGCCCATTTAAGGTCTTAAGGTCCTACCATAGAATCTCAATGGGGTTCAAGTCAGGACTTTGACTAGACTACTCCCAAACCTTTGTTTCCTTTGAACCTTACAGAGGTAGCCACACTCATTGTATTGCTGCATAACCCAAATCCTTCAGGATTTTCTGCTTCAAAGCAGAAATCATGGTTCCTCCAGTTACAGCAAATCACCCAGGCTCTGAAGCTGCAAAACATCCCCACACTATCAAATTATCACCACCACTGCTGCTATGATATTGTGGTATGATATTTATAGCTTTATGCCGGATGCATGGGGAACCATATTTTCCAAAAAGGTCCACTTTCAAGTCATTAGTCCACAGAACATTATCTCCAAAGGCTTGGGGGTCATCAAGATGTTTTACAGCAAATGTGTGACAAATCTTTATGTTCCTCTTGGTTAGCAATGGCTTTTGCCTTGCAACTTGCCCATGGGTACCATTTTTGCCCAATGTTTAATTGTAGAATCGTGAACATTGACTTTATCTGAGTTGCACAAGGTCTGCAGTTCCTTAGATGTTCATATGAGTTTTTGTGACTTCCTGGATGAGTTGCAGATGTGCTTTTGGAGAAACTTTGGTAGGACGGCCATTCCTGGAAAGAGTCACCACAGATCCGCATTTTCTCCATTTGGAGTTAATGCAGAAGTGTCAAACTCAATTTTGCGGAGGGCCAGATTAAAAAAAAAAAGTACTGTCAGGGCCAGGGGGCGTGACCGGGGTGTGACCAGGGGTGTGGCTAGGACACAGAGGAGGGGCCGGGGCGTGGCCGGGGTGTGGCCACGGCATGGCTAGGGCACAGAGGGGCTGGGGCGTGGCCGGGGCGTGGCTAGGGCACAAAGGAGGGGCTGGCTGTCCATGGCGGCGCCCGCGCACTCGGGCAGTGGAGGGTCCCGCCGCGCGCTCGCTCGCCTCGCCTCCTTCGCGCCCAAGGAGGACAGCGGCGGTGGGCGGCGGCTGCAGCCGCGGGCGGCGGCCGCGGGCCGTATTAATACGGGCCGTATTAATACAGCGGGCGGCGGCCGCGGGCCGTATCTTTGACATGCCTGAGTTAATGTTTCTCACTATGGTTTACTGGAGTCCCAGGCTTAGAAGTTACTTTGTAATCCTTTCCAGACTGATATAAGTTCAATATTTTTCTTTCACTTCACTTCTGGGATTTCTTTTAATTGTGGCATAGTGTGATGTTTGTTAAGACCTTTTAGCTTACTCTACATTGCTGCAAATTTTCTATTTAAGTAATGATTAGATTTAATAAGGCTGGTAATAATGAAGCCTAGGTGTATCAAGTCTGAACAAACCTAATTATAAGTTAAAGTTGATTCACTAGTTGATTGAGCAATCGGGGGGGGGGATTACTTTTACACATGGGTGATATATGTACTGGATAACTTTTTTCCATCAATAAATGAAATGATTGTCTGAAAGCTATATCTGAAGATTGGAAACAGCTAAGTGCAACAAATATGCAACAATAAGAGAAACCAGGAAGGGGGCAAATACTTTTTATGGCCCTGTATATTAAATGTAAGCAAGAAGTTCAACTACATAGCTTCACAGCACTTCATACACTTTTAAGGCTTACTATCAATAGCACTGTGCAAGACTGGTATTCTTTGAGGACATTCCTCCATAAATGTTCACGCTTCCAATTATTTAAATGCCACTTCCTGTTATGCTTACATATTTTTACTTCAGCATGCTTCAAAGACCATGAGACACTGGGAATTTCAAGGAAGGGCAAGATAGAGAACTTTAACATAATAAATAGATGGATAAGTCTGCATTAAAAACTTCCAGCATCAAACTATCAATCTACATGTGCATAAATACACTTCAGCCTTTCAAAAGTTCTCAAGTTGATCCAGAAATTCTTGTTCCTGACCATGGAAGGGAAAGTATAATGCAAAATACAAAGAATATAACAAAACATTTAAAATGTTTCAAGGGCAATTCCAATGTCTTTCTCATGGGTGTTTAGTATTCCAGATGAACCACCACTTACACTCTTAATTTTTCCACCCAATGCCCTGCTGCTTCATTTCACATCCACTTAGTACTAAAGGTCCCCAAATATTTATGATATGAGCACACCCTGAGCCATCAGAGCAGCAGAATCTATTGAGTGTTGGATAAAACACCAAATAAAAACTAAACCTGCGCCATTTCAAACTTTGTGATAGAAGAAACATGGGAGAAAAAAGTGAACACAAGCACTCACTAGCATTGATGCTTTACAGCTATACTTGGCTCCAGCAAGGACGAGACAGAACTACATTGGTTCTGTTATCTTAATATTGTCCATGGTAACAACAATGACAAGACTACTCAAAACCATGCACCATAGCAAGCAAAATAAAATATTTAATCAGCTCAAACTATGCAAAATATTTTAAAAACCTTAATCAATTAGACAAATTGTTTGTACAGTGATCAAATGCCTGAAGGAAGCCAAGAGCAGAACAGGAGTGAAAGACTAAGGACGCCTTGAAGTTAAGTTCACCAAGAGTGAATGGACCAGAATGGACTAGACCTGTCAGGACAACACAATGTGCATGTGTGATTCAGCCCCATCCTCCCTCAACTAGGCACCTCTCAACAACAACATCAATGCAACATCAGAAGGGAGCACAGTGGGAAACAGGTTTGTACCTTACTTAATTTCCCTCATACCCACCTTTGCCTTTGATCTTGAAGAGAGAGCCAGACTTGCCAGTAAAGTAGCTGACAGTTCTTTTTTGGGCAGTCTGCTCTTAGCAAAGTTCATCACAAGCCTACCTCACAAACAAAGGCTGTTAACCAACTCAGAATAACTCACTCTTCTGTTTAATCCTGTTTAATAACATTTTATTAATAACAGATCTATATAAAAGTTCATTACTTCTCAAGGGTGACATTGGTAAAACACCCCTCATAGCTGCCAGCAAAGCCCATCAGTGATGTACTGATCAGCTTCCAGACTTCCTCTTGTGCATCTGGCACTCATCAAAACACTTCAGATTGGTGCACCTGGAAACATTTGCAAAGGGGACTCCCCAGGGGCTCTTCATTGAAGATATCCCACTAGCAAAGTGATTTCCACTGGACTGTTCCTTCAAGAGTTATCATCTTTTTTAAAACAATTCCAACCGCATCTGGTCCTTCTAGAAACAGTTTTACATTCCTATATCCTATAAATGAAAATAAAATTGCATATCGGCTGAAGTGAGCACTATCCTAGTAAAACTGATGACAGAATAAATGCATTAACCTTTAAGCTCCTATAGCATGACATGAAGGTATATGATGTCATCATCTAGCTACCACTAAGCCGGTGCCTGGCTCATCACCATCTACCCAGGTGACCCAGGTTTTATACTCTTAGAGGAGTGATGGCCAACCTATGACATGCGTGTCACAGGTGACACACCAAGCCCTTTTGGGTGACACACCAAGCCTTGGCACCTGGGTGTGTAGTGCCTGCTTGTTCTTGAAGTGTACAAAACACCAACTTCCTATTGAAGATTTAGCAAACGAATTTTAGCAACAAAAGTCACTAATGTAAAGAATTATTTGTTTTTGCTTTTAATAAAATACATATATCAAAAATTTAACTTTTTTTACTAGAGCTACAAATATCACAAAATTATGGATATTTCTAGATGTGACACAACACCCGAGTTAAGCTAGGTTTTCTTGCGAATTTTGACACACCGAGCTCAAAGGTTCACCATCACTGTCTTAGAGGTATCTTAAACATTAACTTCACTGTTATATCCAAAAATGCAGCATACATTTTAAAAGCAAATTAACCCAGTTGACTTTTAAGCACAAGTTGGAAAGTTTATGTTCTTGTGATAATATCCTAGGGTACAACATCTCATTGAAACACCAACATACAATGCCATCTCTTTAAATAATCCTGTTCCCTGAAACGTCATGGGGTGTGAAATAAAATGGTGATACGTGGAATGGAATCTTCTATACAAGTCACAGAAGCTGATCAGAGAGATTTTTAAAACAGCTTGAGCTGCCTGGACAGAACTTTGGGAAAAACCTTTCAAAGATGCAGTTTATCTTTAGAAAAACTATACTAGTAACGTGTTGCATTGTCTCTTCCAGCTTGGAACAAAACTCAAAGTGCCTTAAAATATCCAACCCACAAGGCCCAATGCAGGATCTAACCAAATGGGTTAGGGAATATGCGCACTACCATCCAAACCAAAAAAGCGGGCAACCAGGAGAAACTTTTTAAAAGACAGAGGAAAAAAACAGGCAGAATACCCCAAATCCAGTAGAAACCCAGCCGGCAGCACAAACTATTTAAATCACTTTTAGAAGTCACCAAAGCATTCAAAAACACAACCAATCCAACTGTGAAAGTCTTAACTCAAGATGTTTTGCACACTTTTGATCTGCAGCCCAGATCAGCAGAGGATGAAAAGCAGGTCCTTTGTCTGATGAATACTGGAACTACTGATAGCCTTAGTAAGCTGCTCTACTATCATGAGGCCAAGAAGTAGCCCAGATATTTAAAAACTATTAGCCCCAACACTCTAGCATAACTTCATACCCTAAAACATTCATCTATAACTCTTTTCTTTCATACAACTTGTTTCAGATGGCAAAAATTAAAAGATAGCACCCCCAACTTCTGGAGGTCCCCCAAACACATGCTGTTGCTGTTAGAATTCCTTACGTGTGGAACCAGATTATTTATTTAAGTATTCTGTTTCAGGCTACTTAACCTCTTAATTGCCAATATTATTTTTATACGCTTTATATCTCATCTTCCAGTGTAAACACTCCTGAAGAGCTTTACAACTGGCAATTTCAATTAAAATACAAACAGCCACTTGAATAAGACAATCAGAACCAGCAGGTATTTTAAAACAGCTGATATCCAAAAGCACTCCAATACCGTAAAAACTACAAAATAATGGAATGATTTTTCACTACTCTTAAAAGTTATCAAAACAGATGTGTGCAATGGTTCATCTCTTGATAATATCACTGATCAGCTGAGGGGTTTAAACATGGCAGCCCAAGAAAAACTAACAGTGTGAGTCTCTAAAAAAGCACTGGCAAGCGTTTCTTGCTGTCACTAGATGGCAGGGTCTAAAATGACGGGAGATCTGAAATGGACTGTCCATTTTTAGCTCCACCTAGCACCAATCTTTCTTCAGTTTTTGATGGGATTCCATATTTTAAAGGCTCACTACCAATATTTTCAGAGAAGGCAAACCAGCACATCCCTATTCAATATACTTTGTGTAGTGTCATCCTCCTAATGCCTAAGAGACTATTCCACTACCGTAGCCTCTCCTTATACGTGGTTTCTTAAATGTACAGATTTTGTTATGTGCATCCCTCCATACAGTTCTAGAACTTCCCTTAAACACTGTCAAGAAGATCAAAAGTAAACCCCAAAGTGCCTTCATTCTGCCTGAAAAGCTCTTTTCCCACTTTGAAAAGGCTGTTTGCAAATTAGAGAAAGACAGGAGGTTCTGCACACTGTTTGTGTGATTTACCAAACTGGACTGTTTTTGAGTTGTCTATTCAAAGCAGGGCCATTGTGGACTACACTCCATGACAGATCAAACCTTGGTGGCTGTGATGTGTGACATGTCAAATCCACACCAGTTTTGATGTATGAGACTGAATTCCATGGAACATCTTGGGAGGGTGGCTATGTTTAAGCATTCTGGGAGTCAGACAAAGGGAAGTGTTTTTTCACCCAGAGAGTCATTAGTCTATAGAATTTGCTGGAGAAGAGGTGGTAACAGCAAGCTTAGATGGCTTTAAGCAAGGATTAGACAAATTCATGGATGACAGGTGTATCAATAGCTACTAGAATGAACACCTAGGTACTTCCTCCAGGTTGGGGAGACAGGCAGGAGGTCTCAAAAGGCCATTTTCAGGGATTCAAGAGCAGGTGAAGATTTTGCCTTAGCTTCTGTTTGAGATTTCCGTAAGCTGTTGGTGGGGCACTGTGTGAGACAGGATGCTGGACTAGATGGACTGTGGCCCAATCCAGCAGGGCTCCTCTTAAGTTCTTGTTTCTTCCATGAACTTGCACCAAGCAAGGGCAATTCCCCACTTTAGTCAAGGTAACTGAAAAGAATTCTGGACTACCCAATGAAAGCCAATGCTAATGTAAGCTAGTGTGGTTTTTACACATGGTTTTCCTAGTTCCCCAGTTCTTGTTCCTTATGTTGTATACAGTTACATGGCATGTTGCATGAGCATATAATTAAGAACAACTGTATCTGAATGTCAGTATAGATAATACCCATACAGAACAGGCATGAAATCTCTGACCACTAGTTCACTTCCAAGATTTTCTGCTCTTATGAAGTACCAGAAATTCAAAGAAAATACATTTGAAAAACTATCTGAAAAAGACAACTGATGGCTACCAATAAACATATGTTTTAAGAGAAGTATTTTCATCCTTACACTCCATAAATCTGACATGGAAGGGTGAAGTTTTTAATGCAAATGACACACAGAGTATGACAGTATCAGAATGACTGAAAACACCATTTCCAAATAAAATCACACCAGAATGATTCTGACTAGGACAGCACCGTACAAAAACTAGCTTACAGATTGTCAGCATGCTCTTTAGTGTTGGAAAGCTAGAATTCAAAGAGTTTCAAAAGTTAAAACAAAAGAAACCCCTTAATTATTAAACAACTACAGTTAAGGCCCCCGTGATTCTCAAAGCAAATCCACTCAGTTATCAATGGGCAAGTACACAGCTAAAATAGACTATCAATTGGGATCAAACTCCTCATTTCCATCTCCCTTCACGAACCATAACCTGCAAAAAAATATTCCCACACCTATTCCCATAATGACTTAACTGCCAACTTCACACCAGATTGTTCAGCGTTATCTTATATTAGTATTTTTACATTATTCATTCTGTTTGTAACAATGTTCTTGTTGACTGTGCTGATCTTAAGGATTTAATTAAATAAAAAAATAAATAAAAAGGGCAAGTATGCATGAGGCACAACAAATAGTTCCAACAACGATGACCAGAGAAGCATTCCTAGATGCAAAACACACACAATCAACCTTCTTCGATATGGTCATTTATGGCCCACCCTGGGAATTTTGGGTGAAGGGTGGGATGGACATTTTCGATTAAATGAATAAAACGGGCTTTTCTGTACGAAGGTCACAAAAAAGATAAAAGGCAAGAAAAGGTGCCACCGGCGGGTAATCACCGAACCAGAAATCCCCATGAACAACGCGCAGCAGCAGCACTCAAGCAAGCAACGAAATGCACAAAGTCCCACCTTTCTTGGCTGTTGTGGGACTAAAAGTAGGGAGTGAGGTCCGCATCTAGCACCCCGAGGCCGAGCAAACTCTGCAAGAGCAGCAGCAGCAGCATCGGGCCATGTGGAACCACTTTCGACTTTGGGAAGAAGAGGCCAAAACACACGAGCGCGCTCATCGGAGTGGAGAGACGGGCGAAGAGAGCAGCCCCGTCTCTGCAGGAAAGGGGGTCTCTCTCGATCTCAGTCAGCCCGGAGGGAGGGGGAGGGGCGCAAGTACCTCATCAAATCCGTCCCCCCAAAAAACAATTTTACGGGTACTTTCCCCTCCCCTAATTCTAGCAGCAGGAGCAGCAGGACCTCAAAAGGCGGGACGGGAGAAGGAAACACCCGGCGGGGGGGGGAGCAGAGCAGGCAGCAGCAGCGGTGGTCTCCCTCAGGAAGCAACAGCAGAGCCTCCAGAACCCATCGTGTGAAAACTCGGATGAATCGGGGGTCGGGGAGGAGGGAGGGGGGCTGGCTGCCTCTCCTAAACGCGCCCCGCTCCAGGGGAGGAGAGAGGAGAGGGATCTCGCCGGCGGAGCCCAGATCACCACGGCGAGCCAGACAAGGGGGAAGGGAAGGGAAGCGTCGTCGGCGCTGCTGCTGCTGCTGCTGCGCCGCCTCCTCTCTGCCTCCCACCAGGGACGGCCGCCGCCGCCGCCGGTCCCTCCTCAGCCCCGCCTCCCCCAGCGCCAAGCAACGGCTCGCAACGGCCGCCGTGCTGCCCCCTGCCTTCCGCCTCAGCGCCGCCACCCCACCCCACCCTCCCCCCGCCGGCGGCGGCCCCCAAACGGGGCGGTCGGCCCCTTCGCCCCCTCTCTCCCCCCCTCCCTCCCTCCCTCCGCCACCCCCCCCAGGCCCGCCCCAGCGGCAGGCTCCCCTGCCCTCACCTGACAGAACCCCCGGCAGTAGGCGCCCGAGGAAGCCTCCGCGACGCCCTGCTCGCTCAGCTCCGCCTGCAGCTGCCCCAGCCGGGAGCGGAGGCCGGCGTCCGGCCGCTGCATCTCCTCCGGCTGCAGGGCCGCGTCAGCCTCGCCGCCGCCGCCGTCCGCCATCTGCACCCGGCCCCACCGCGCGTAGGCAGCGAATCACGTGACCCCCCCGCACAGCCGCTGCCGCTGACCACATCGGCGGGGGACGGGCTCACGTGACATGGGGCGCCGCCCCCTCTTCGGCTTGGCCCCGCCCCCTCCCGCCCTCCCGGCTCTTGCGCATGCTGCGGCCCCTCGCGAGGGCTGCGGGCCGCAGGTTCCCATTGGCTGCCGGCCTCCGAGGGCGGTGACGCAAATTCATCGCGCTGAGGAGGATGGGGAATCGGGAGGGGGGGACGGTTGTTTTTTTGCCCTTCTTCGCGCTGGCCAGTGGAGCGGCGGGGCGGGGCTATTTGTCTGAGGTGGTGGAAGGCGGGCGCTCTGGACGTGACGCTGCAGCAAGACGAGCGAATACGATCCTTCTCCGATCATAGAAGATGTAGGAAGCTTATAGTAGATGTAGGAAGCTTATAGTTCCTGACTGTAATAGCATTTGTATTGGTTTCTATTTCTAGGGTTGGGTTTTTTTTACTGAAAAAGGCCAGTCTTATTTTGAAAATATGCTTATTTTTTAAAGGCATTCCATAATTTTAATGATCGACAATAATTACTATATTTATGATAAAATTATAATGAAATATACTTTACCTTAAAAGCCAGACTGCACACTAGTCCTTTCTTTAAATGATGTTGTTGTTTCTAAAGTTGTTTTAGATTGTGGACAGTTTAGGATTTATTAATATTTTCATATTCAGTACATCATAATGCCAAATTCCCTTTCTTTTTAGGATAATCTACATGCAGTTAAAAGAGTTGCAATTTTTTCTGTCAAAGCCTGACTAAATCAGAAAACTTCACCTCAGACAGATCTGAGTGGACTGCAATAGAAATTAATACCTATGAATAAATGGTGTGGTTGAACTGCTTCAGGCAGCTTTAACCAGACATAGATCTTATAAACCGTTTTAATTATGTATATAACTTGGTTCCTGTGTGCAGAACCTAAGCATGCTATGATATACTTTTGAACCAATCAATACATTTCATCCATTTATCTAATATAGTACAGGCATATGATAGTCTACTACATACCTTCTGTTTCTATTGTGATTTAAATGTACGCTTGTGATTCTACCAAGTGATTGTTCCTGACTTTTCCTGTTTTTATTTTGTGTTTAGCTATTTTAATGCATTACAATGTGAATCTGCCATATGCTAAATATACAGTGCTTTTTAAATTAAAATTATTTCTGTAAGCCATGCTGAACAGTACACTTTAACGATGCCCAGTAAAGTATAAGGAACAAAAAATAAACAGTCTGATTATTTTTATATTCCTTTCTCTTTCCACTATGTATTTATTTAAAATTTATTTTATTTAAAATGTTTATAACCCACCCCATATCCGAAGATGTCTGGGCAGCTTACAATAAAAGACCCATATACAACAAGACATTAAATACATTCCCTGTTAAAAAATTATTAAACAACATAGTTTAATGTGTGTATATATGTGGTGGGGGGTATAGAGACAAAGAGACATGCTTGCACATATATTCATTTATACATACGATCTTTTCTTATTAAAGCACATATATACCACTCACAATAATGACTTTTTGGTCATTAAAAAAACTTAAGGAGCATAAGAAAAATAAATAACTTCACCTGATGCTAATTAATTTATATCATTTCATAATCTGTTTTCTACAGTGTCATGAAATTCTGCCAAACTGCCATACCAAACTTGGCACTTGTCTCCTCCTTTAAGGTTTAAGAAATATGGTACATTGCGGTTTGAATTTTCAGTCTGTATGAACTATGCCTTTACTGAATTTTGTTCTATGGTTTTATAGTGATGATTTGGTCTGCAACCATAATAATAAAGTCATTTGTTTGTTCCAGCAGTTTGTTATGGAAATAGGCCATCTTACCAAACTAGCAAATACTACTGCCCCAAGGTATGGTGGCTTTTGAGCTGGATTTTCTGGTAAGTTGAGATCCAGTGCAGAAAGAACCAGCTTACTCAAGAGGTGTGTTCACACTTAAATTTTAATCCAGCTTCAGTCCACATTGAGAATGGGAGAACACTTTGGGAAAGTAACTAGCCATTTTATTTCCAGGTTATCTAATGCAAAGTGGATTTTATGTGGATACTCACTTTGTTGATGTGTTCTCTCCTTTTGAAAGTGAACTGAAACTGAATTAAAACTTGGGTGTGAACACAGTTCAGGCTGTATATATTATACACAGTGAGCCAGTTTGGTCTAGTGGTTAAGGAGCTGGACTTTTATCAGGGAACACCAGGTTCGATTCCGCCCTCCCCCATGAAGCCAGCTGGGTGGCCTTGGGCTAATCACAGCTCTCTTCTGAGCTCTCACAGCCCCATCTGCCTCACAGGATGTTCTGTTGTGGGGAGAAGAATAGAGAACCTTGTCGGCCGCTTTGAGTCCCCTTAAAAAAGGTCAGAAAAGCGGAGTAGAAAAGCCAACTCTTCTATATATAAGACATTATATCAGGCTATAGTATGTATTATTATATATAGTAATCAGTCAATTTATATATGCAGCCAGAGTAAGCAAGCTTACTTGAAGGTCCCAAAGGCTGGTCTGTCCAGATTTTATTGCTGTGAATTACTCTGATATTTGGATGGGATAATGTATAGCAATGTTTTGAAATAAATAGCGGAGTATTTCGTGGAGTGCTGCCATCGATTTGCATAATAGGAAATTACTGTAATTCAGTCGTAGAACAAATGTTGGATAAGAAAAGAACAATGAGTTCAGTGCTCAGGATTTTTTTATTATTATTTGGGTTTTGTGTCCACCAATGTTGCAATCTCAGGGCAGTTCACAACAAAATAATCACACACAGTTCAAATACAGTAACAGCGGACACATCTCTCTCCAAGGCAGAATTAGAGGTAATGTATATCCTTCTGTATCTTTGCCAAGATATCTGTGTCCACACAATAACAAGCCCTAGATAATTACTGCTGTTTGTACTTGTCTGCATTTCATTTCCCTTTGACTTTGCTATACTTAGGATGTTTTTCCACTGTCACTAGAAGTACCCATTAAGTACCCATT
>MTQE01002781.1:457122-468324 GCA_014337955.1 Aspidoscelis marmoratus
TGGGTACTTAATGGGTACTTCTAGTGACAGTGGAAAAACACCCTTATACTCACTTCACTGCTATAGCTGCTACTCGGTAGTGGGCGGGTAATAAAAGCAATGTAAGAAAGACCAATATATTCCTGTAACTCAAGGGCTGCGTTCACACCTAAGGTTTAATCCAGCTTCAGTTTACTTTCAGAATGAGAGAACGCATCAGCAAAGGGAGAAGCCAATTTCTTTCAGCGTTATCTAACTCAGAAAATCCACCTTTTGAGTTAGATAATAAAGAAATAAAATTACTGGTCACTTTGCTGACGTGTTCCCTCACTCTAAAAGTGGTCTGAAGCTGGATTAAACCTTAGGTGTGACCATAGCAAGGGTATATTTACACCCATCTGATAAAGCAGACATCATGAGTGTGTTATCCCTTACAACTATTATTTTTACTACAAGAGACTCGAGTCCTGTCTGTACTCACTGGCAATCTGGATTAAGGAGTCCCTTAATCCAGATCACAGGTGTCCTGATCTGCATGTGAATGCAGATCAAGGGGGCTTCCCACCCACTGGTTTGGCTTTGTCTGCACTGGATGGAGCCAGATCTGATTAAGGAGGCCCTTAATCCAGATCTGCTGTAGACTCATTTCACTACATCTAATCTGGATCTGCAGTGTGCCATAGTCATTCCTAGTCTTCAGAAGCATGGGAGAGGGTGGCAGAGATTTGTTCCACATCAGCATCATCAGTGCAGACAGCACTGATCTGGCCTGCGCCTCCAAGTAATCCAGATCAGTGGGTCTCCACATAATCTGGATCGGTGGAACCCAGTGATCAGGATTACAACACAGTAAGTACAGAAAAGAGAACTTCTGGAGAAGTGCAGTCATGTATGCTAAAATATTATCTCCATGCTGTCACCATGGGATCGCCCAATGTGTGCCCACCCAAACCCAACTGGATGGCCAACAGCCACAATGCGGAAAAAGAGTGATGGCAGAGACCACCAAAGGGAGCAAGCATGTAACTTTGGACTCAGCTCACCTTGGATGCTGGTTGGGCTTGGAATGCCCAATCCAACCAAAACTTACCTAGCACTTCAAATTGGTCTTGATGTTAGGGCACCTGGCAATCACCGGGTTTGATTCTGCACTCCTCCATGAAGCCATCTGGGTGACCTTGGGTGAGTCACAGCTCGCCATCTGAGCTCTCACAGCCCCACCCAGCTCACAGAGTTTCTGTGGGGGGGAGAAGAACAGAAGGCTTGTCAGCCACTTTGAGTCCCCTTAAGGGTGAGAAAAGCAGGGGATAAAAGCCAGCTCCTCCTACTCCTCCGTCATCATAACTGCTGTGGAACAAAAGTGGTTCTATGCAGTGTGGACGTTCCGTGTGGAAGAATCTCCCGGCTGTCCTGTTTTTAAAAATACCTCTTTGATGGACAAAATCAGCTTGGAGATAATTCATAGGTAGGAAGAAAGAGCAAGGCAACCATGTGACACACACACACACACACACACACACAAATGCTTTCTCAGAATTTCCCCAATTCCTATCTGGATTATTTTTTCATTCTACATAATGACTTTAGGGAGACAAATATGCCAATATTTTAAACAATCAGTATCAGCTGGTGCCTGGGTGGGTCATGAGCAGCAATTCATAGTAAACAGGAATTCTTCTAATGCTCATATATTCAGTCCCCAGCAGCTGCCCCACTAAGGGCAGAGCTGGCTCTGAAATGCCGTCTTCAAAACCAGCTGCAGGGCTCCTTTTTCTGTTCTTGCACTTTGCTTTGAACCCAGAACACCCATACTCTCACATGCACGGTCTGTAAGCATTAATGCCCACGCCATGCTTTTAAACATCAAAGCAGGTGCTAGGGTAAGAGGGTTTTCATCCCATCTAAAGAAGAAAAGTGAGGACTTAAAGGGCAGAAGGGTAGGAGAAACTTGTTTTTCTGTCAATTATTTACCCCAAAGTACAGTCATAGGTATAAAAATCACATATCTACTGGCCTTTTCATTCTCATTATCATGCAGCAGGTCTGGGACACAGTGCTACTTTTCATCTCCGCGGGTAAGAAAGCTTTTTGCTTCCACAGGTGCAAGAAAACCTTTGTTAGGACAGGCAGCTAAGCATGTATGGGCCAAAAACAGTTTTATTTATTTATTTACTATTTGACTTTTTATTCCACCCTATCCTTGAGGTTCTCAGATTCTTTTACATAGGTTGGAGGAACTGAATGACTTTTTAAAAGATCCTGAATCTGTCTTGCTGTTTCAGGGGACAGAACTCTGAAAAATAAGTGTTAGGCCGTGTCCCCATGCAAGCCGTCTGGCACACTTTGGGCACTGTTTGGGCACGCATGGGCCGGGCATGGGACCAGGAACGCATTTCAGGCATCTCCATGACATTCCCAGCAACGGGGGACAAGTATGGGTTGGGCGCATAGATACTTGGATATCTATTTTGGGTACCAGCTCAAAATACCAAGATTTTGGTTCATATGTGTATAAGTAGATTTTTAAAGCTAGATTTCCTCAACTTTCCCCACCAAGGAATGAATGATGCAAAAATGTGGATAGCCATCCACCCTGCTTCCTGGTTTTGTAATATAATATTTGCATATAAAATTTCAGCAAGAAAATTCCTTGCTGTGGCCTGTCTAATTTTCTCCATGAGGCACAGGTGAGTTGTGACCCATGCTCCAGGAATGTTTTGAGGCTGCATTATGGAATCTTAATAAGATCCTGTGATTGCCACTTCCTTGTATTGAGAGCAAATCACGGGCTTAACTTTACGCCTTCTAGCAGCTTCTGAAATTAAAATGATTCCTATAAGCAGAAAACCAGCCACGTGCCAACTCACTTCCTGTTATTTTTCACACCCTTGGCTGACTTCTGCTTGCACAAATAGGTTTAATGTTGAGATCTGCTTGCAGATGTCAAGGTAAAGGGAACTATTAAGAAAACCTGAGGCCAATTTGCACTTGGCCTGCTAGTACATGCTAGGGTAGCTTCTGGGAAGCACCATCTGCACTTGCGGGAAGCATTTCCACATGAGAAATAGCTCCTGCTATCTCAGAAGCTCCCCCAAAATTCACTAGTGATGGTGTACGAAATCATATACCACACGTGTCCCATTATTTACCTTTCCTGGCCACTGGAGAGAGCATTTGCACCTCTACTGGGTGCCAGAGGTCAACTGTTGTGTCGTGCAAGCATGCTGGCACGTCAGCTGGCCTGGGAAGCTAGAGTGCATGCGTGGCGAGTCACCATTGGCAGTGCAGGCACATGCACAGTCATACCAGCCTCCAGGAAGAAGATGGTGATACCCAGAGATGCATCAGGACTCAGGTGAGGGTCTGGGTGCATGGGGAGTTTGCAGTGGGAGCACATTATTCAGAGTGGGGGCGCACTATTCCCACCAAAAACACATTAACAACACATACAGGACACATTAAACACACATAGAAAACTTACCTTCCGCACAGGAGGCCAGATCCAGGACTCTTCAAGGTGGCTGCTTCCGCACTCCGGCGTGCCAGACCCGTTCTTAATGGGGTCTCGCCACCGAAAGATCCGGCCTCTTGGAAGACCTCGAAAATTAGGTCTTCCATCTGGTCCCTCACCTCGATCCGTTCGGAAGCTACAGTCCGGCATGGTGTAAGGCTACTCGTATACCATTGGCCAAGGCAGCATCCATGAATATGTTGTTCTCCAACATGTGATGCAATGGCGTTTGTGTTGCAGTGTCCGCACAGACCGGGGAACGCATCATTGGGGGAGCAGAGTGCTGGCCACATTCCCAGCCCTGGCAAGTCTTCATTTACAATAAACGGATGGCCCGATGTGGAGGCGCCTTGGTGGACAGGCACTGGGTACTTACAGCTGGACACTGCCTGGGAAGGTAGGTTTGTGGGCTGATGGAGAGAAAGATGGAGAAAGGAAAGTCATCTCCTTCACAGACCCTGATGCTATTCAGCAGAGAACAGTGGGCCGGACCCTTGGGGTAGATATGGAATTATAATGTTTCCTTCAGGGGTCTCCAAACTGTATAGGCATGTACACATTGATCAAGAAGTATTTCGTGTTACGGATGTGCATGAATATTTGAAAGATTCAAAATTCGATCGATTCGTTCAAATTTGGACATGCGAATTCAAATCAAATGGCTATAAATGAATGTAACCATTCAAAGAATTTTGAATTTTTGTATCTATTCGTTCGAATTATTCAGACATTCGTAATGTGTACAGATACATACACAATGCGTACATGCTCATACGCATCTTTTCCACATCCGTACACATTTATATGCATCTGTATGGGACAAAAACGTACAGGCACATAAAAATGTTGTTGACTTTCGTATGTGCAAATTCAAATAAAAAACCTGAACGAATAGATTTCAACCTGTTCAGTTTGAATTGAATATGAATACATTTGAATTTTAAAGATTCAAATGGTTCGAATTTTTGAAAATTCAATTTGAATTGAATCGAATCCTGAAATTGCATTTGTGCACACTTCTATTCTGCATACCTATCAAAAATGGTTATACAGAGCCAGTCCAGGCAGTTCAAGCGTCCATGTATGCGCAGTGGCCAAAACAACAATCACTGCTCTGTCCAAATAGTAAAATTGCTATTGCTGGAAAACCCTTGAAAAAGGAGGGTTATGGTGGGGTTGCCAACGATACATGAGGTGACCCCACCATAGCAGCACCATAAGGATGCTGTATTCATCTTGTCTGGACAGAGCCAAATTTCAGTTGGGTGCAGGTGGCAGAAAGCAAAGGAGACGTTTGTTTGTTTGTTTGAATTTTTATCCCACCCTATACCCAAAGGTCTCAGGGCGCATTAGAACATTAAAAATGGTGTGAGCATTGGCTTTGCTCTTGCACAGTTATTAAAACACACCTTCTTTTTTCTTTTCCTTTTGTCCTAGCACAAGGTTTCTACATTTAATGAGATCTAGGAAATGTTGGCCATGACCAAAGAACCTTCATAAAATGACAGGCCTATGTACTCACGACTCATTGATCCTATGACTGTGCCCGCCTGTTATATGCAGCATGTTGTGAAGATAGGGGAAGGCACAGCAGGGGAGAGCGAGGGTTACAGCTCTCCCAGAACTTTGGCCATGCTCTTCTTCCCGCACTGGATCAGGCATCCCTCAGATGTTCTAAATGTGGGATTATCCCAGGCTTTGCTGAGATTGCCACACATATCCTTGGCAATCTAGGATATTGGGGTGATATTGCACAGTACTATAGCTGAGGCAATCCCACCATAGCCCTGCTTCCTCCCCACCCCAAAAAAAGAAAAGCTAAACACCCAGTGCTGGTCGTGGAGTTTCCACCAATAGCACATTTACTTACATTCTGGACAGAGCCTCCATAACTGCTGTGTCTAGCACACACGTTTGGAGGCCAAACCAGGCATCCATGGTGGTGACAACAAGCACATCCATCCAAGCATTCTGTATGTTCAATGCCCAGATGCGCACGGCTATTAAAACATGGAGACGGTGCCGGCCACGGCGCTGCCTAGCTAGAAAGCGGTAATTGCTCAGGGGGGATTTCCCATATTGTCGCCTCCTAGCGGCACACCTGGCCATCATTTGGAGGCGGCTCAAAATAGCTCAGCCCAGGATTGGCACTGCACCTTGGAATAAGTCTAAGTGGCTCTGACTCTGGACTGTTGTCTATCACACAGTTCTCTTTCAATTCACCTCGGGGAACATGATTTGCAGAAGCAAGACAACGGGGAGCAGTTCGCCACAGCAGTCAAGGTTATCCGTCATCCCGAGTTTGAACCTGTGTCCCTCAAAAATGATCTAATGCTGCTGCGAATGGAGTCTCCAGTGACCCTGGGAGAGACCATCAAAGTCATCCCAATGGCCAAAGAATGTGCTCCTACGGGGGCAAAATGTGTAGTATCAGGCTGGGGGACAACATCATTCCCTAAAGGTAAGAGGGATGCCTGTGGGCTTCGGTCCACTCGTGGGGACAAAACAAGGAGAAAGGAGGCTTAGCGCGGGACATTCCCACCGTTGCCCATTCACAATCGCTATTAGACAATACAGAAATGAAGTGAGGACAACTTGTTATTTACTTGCATTCTGAGTGAGTTTTCTACAGCATCCTGCAGATAGTGGCTGGTGATCGCAGTAGGAAGCCAGTTTGGTCTTGTGGTCAGGGTGCTGGACTTTTATCTGGGAATCACCAGGCTTGATTCCGCATTCCTTCATGAAGCCAGCTGGGTGGCCTAGGGCAAGTCCCACCTTTCTTTCTGAGCTCTCACAGCCCCATCTACCTCCCAGGATGTCTGTTGTGGGGAGAACAGAAGGCTTGTCAGCTGCTTTGAGTCTCCTTAAGGGAGAAGAACAGAAGGCTTGTCAGCTGCTTTGAGTCTCCTTAAGGGAGAAGAACAGAAGGTTTGTCAGCCGCTTTGAGTCCTCTAGAATAGGTGAGAAAGGCGGGGTAGAAAAGCCAATTCCTCCTCCTCCTCCTTCTAATGCAGAGTGTTCCTCCCCCTCAACTATAGCTTTCTTTCCTGACAGTGCTAGCCCCAATGCTGTCTTTCCAAGTTTTCAGTCACATGCAGTCTGGGTCATTCGGCTGCCTTGAATTCCCGGATGTTTGCATGACCCACCTCCATGATTGCATGTGCAGCTATTTCAGCCTCCACACATGCATGCTAGAAGGGTTCTTATAGGTGCTCTGTGGGAAAAAGGAAAATCTGTTGCTAAAAACACTATTGCAGAAAAAACCCACCACCAGTGCTCAGTTTTCCAGCAATAGTTTTTAGCACTTTTTAGGGATGAAAAAGCGGAACTATGATGAGTTTGCTGATGGCGATATTTTCACCACATCTGAATGTATCCTATATAAGGGCTACTCTATTCCTTCTGGATTCTTTTTTAAAAAATAACTTTCTATTTTATAATTCAAACGACATATAAACATAACATCAAACAATATAATGAACAGAAAACATTTGTCTGAGGATCACACTGTACATAAAGTCAAATTAAAATGTAAGATTTGGAAATAGCACTAATAACTTCTGCCTAATAATTGTTATTGAGAAGGAAGGAAAAGGGTTAGTCTGAGCTTGGGAAATAAAAGGTGTCCATTTCTCTATAAAGCAGGCTTGTCGTTCCATAGATTGCCTCTTATACTGTTAAGCTGTAATGAGTTCATTGGCCAGTAAGGTCCACGAACGGGCAATCCATTTCTTCACGGTTAATTGCCCCAAGGATTTCCAATGTAAAGCGATCTCCGCCTTGGCCATTGTAATCACTGATCTAATTAAGTCCCTATTACATCTGGGAGCATTTTGTTCTTTAAATGAAAGCAAAAAAAAAAAACATAGCAGGAGAAAGTGTGATAGTTTGGGAAGTGATGTTACAAAGCATTTTCTGTACAGATTCCCAGAAGGGTTTTCTTCTGAAGGATTCTTACCCGCAGTTCCTACACGACACTGGACTTTCCTTCTACCACCAGACACATCCACAGCTGAGTGACTTTTCAGCGTTGGCCCAGCCACGTCACCATCACAGCGGCTACCTGAAGTTTCCCTCGGCTCTTCCCTGGTAGTGGACTGGACACCTTCCAGCTGGAGGGGCTCATTGTCCATTGTCATAACATTTTTCCTGCAGTGCTTTTCCATGAGATTTTCTGGACATGGATACCGGAATGGAGCCATTAAGCTTCTATCCAAGGCTGGCTGCCTGGGGTTGCAAGGGCAGCCCAGTTCGGCAGAGGTGCTGGCAGAGTGGAGACATGTGCACCTGGTTATGTGCTATACGAACGTAAGAATCTAACAGGCCATGGCCCATCTAGTCCAGCATCCTATGTCATGCAACCCACCAATTGTTTCTGGGCATCTCAAGCAGAAGACAAAGGCAATTCCTTGTAAATGGCATCGGGGGTCTTTTATCTTATGATCTCCTAGCTTTTCTGAAAAGTATCAATCCCCAAAGCACCTCTGCTGCATAGTCTCTAACACTCTGTTTTTGTTCACCTTGCAGCAAGTTACGCTTATGTCCTGCATTGCATGGATACAGTCATTGTCTCGAAGGATGTTTGCAAGTCTGCCTATGGAAGTTACTTTTCAGAGAACGAGATCTGTGCAGGAATCATGGACGGAGGCTCTGACACTTGCCAGGTAAGCAAGAAATGCTTAGCTGTGTAAGGGAAATGGCACAAAGCAAAGGCAGTGTGAGACTCCTTGTGGAGGGTATGTGAACAGCACCCAGTTCAGCCCTAGACGTATTTATCTGGCCTCAGCGGACATTTGGGCACCAGAGGTGCAACCTTGAAATCTTGATTAGAAACTACGAAGAAGTTCGACTGCTGTTATACTGTTTAACGGCACCATCTTCTTCACACCCATGGGTGCCATCACCGCGCTGACTGATGCACCCTGCACACACAGTCACATTTGGGGTTATTTGAGGTGCCAGTGCGCTTGCGCCAGAGATGTAAATGGTCGCAGCACTGGATGAGAAAAGTAAGCTTCCGGTAACACTTGGGATGTGTGCAGTGCATGATTTTGTGCACCACCGCTAGTAGATGCTAAGGGTAGCTTCTGGGAAGGCAGATGTTTCTGGGCTGAAAACGCCTCCTGCAAGTGCAGATGCTCCCTACCAGAAGCTACCACCATGAGTACTAAGAGGCCAAGTGCGAACTGGCCTCAGGATCAAAAGAATGAAAAGGGAGAAGGGACAGGGTTTTTTTTAAGGTTCTTGTTACATTGCACTTTTCCTCTGGGGAGCATAAGACATTGGATATAGTATCTCTTCTCTTCATTTCTCTTTAAAATAACCCTAAGAAGCAGCATCTTCCAGATGTTTGTGAACTATAACTCCCAGAATTCCATGCCAGTACTGGCACAGAATGTTGTTGGAAACAAAATGCCTAGAGGGGTTGGTCAGGAAAAGCACATTAGCCACAGGTTGGGCAGCCCTGCTTTAGGGGCTGGTGGGCAAATCTGTGGTATCTGAGCTAGATCCTAGCTCAATATTTAACAACTAAAATGCAACACAATAAGAAAACTCCATATCACGAGTAAAAAGAAAAAGATGCAAATGAAACATTTACGCAGAAATGCAAGCCCCTGTCACTGCATGCTGGGATGAATCAGTTTCTAATTCCGCTTTCATCAAATGTGGGTAAGAACTAGGCATGGGGAAAGGCAGGCAGGATGAATGCATCTCAAGTAGCTGCACTGTAGAGGGAGTTAGGGACATGCAAAAATTCATTTCAAATACTTTCAAAGCGTTCTAGTGTTGCATAGAGATGTGCATGAATTTTTTTTTGACATTTTGTTTGAATCGGATCGAATACCTGAAAATCTGATTTGATTCGAATCTTTTAAATTTGAATTTACCAAGATTCGACTTGAATTTTCCAAATTCGAATGTATTTGTTCAAAGTTTTTATTGAAATCTGCCCATACGAATGCCGACAACATTCGTATGTGTAGGTATGGGTCTTCCCCACATCTCTACACGTCCGTATGCATCCCGTATCTATCCCGTATGCAAACCGTTTCATCCCGTACGGATCCGTACAAATGCATACGGATGCAGGAAAGATGCGGATCTTCAAGTGAGAACCCATACACATACAAATGTCCAGATAATTTGAACAAATAGATCCGAAGTTCGAAATTTGATTCAAATGTTTACATTGGAATTTCAGGACATTCTATTTGAGTTTGAATGTCAAAATTTGGCCCAGTTGATCAGATTTTGAATGCCTACGAATATCTGTGTGCATCCCTAGTGTCGCAGCCGTGGTCACACTTTCGCTTTCAACCTTCAGTCCATCTCCAGGTCTAACTGTTCACACCTTTCATTTGTTTTATTCGTGGACTTTCCACCCTCTGTTTTAACTGATTCACAACTCCAGCACTTGCAGAGGTGTTTCTAGTAAAGCAGCATCTCCATGCCCATTAAGTTACCAGTAGGGTATGTGCAAAAAAGGCTTTTAATCTTCCACTGCCAATGCATACCCAATAACCTTGGCTGAAGTCCCAGGGTGTTTTTCCACTGTCACTAGAAGTACCCATTAAGTACCCATTAAAGGGTACAAAAATGCCATTTCGTACCCATTAATGGGTACTTAATGGGTACTTCTAGTGACAGTGGAAAAACACCCCCAGTGACTTTAATGGGACTACATTCTCATGATGCCAGGCTGTTGTTGTGCAAGTGTATTACACTGAGCTGAAGGTGACATATAATTGTAAAATAATAAATATACCCACTTTGCCAAAGACCAGTGCAGCTTGGAATATGACTTTTCTGCTCTCAATTCACAGGGGGATTCTGGAAGCCCTTTGGTGTGCAACGGGATCCTTCACGGTGTGGTGTCATGGGGAGCTGAGAAGTGTGGAGCTAAGAAAAGCCCCACTGTCTACACCGAAATCTGCAAATACCGGAAATGGATCGATGAAACTATGGCTGCCAAGTGACTCCAAAGAACCGCCGGCTAAGGCTGCATCTGAACACAGTGAAAAAAAAGCATCTCAAAAGCTACTTAGAAGTGGCCTTGTCTACATGCTAGTGCTTTAGTCCACATTTAGAGCCAGAAAACGCCCTTCCAAAATGGATTTTCTGGCCTTTAATGTGGATTAGAGGCAGGATGGGAACACTAATGTCCACATGCTACTCCCTCTAAGCTGCTTTTGAACTGCTTAAAAACAAATTCAGATGTGCGGATGTAGGGCGATATCTCAAAGAAATGGTCAGGGGAAATGGACTCTTGTTTATACCACACTGTGCAGTTTTGCTCAGACTGAGCACAAAGATGGGGGTCCGTTTCAGGGGTGATTACAGATACTCATCTTCTCAGTATAGGTTAAGCAGGAAGAACCAACCAAAGTAAAGTTATTTGCAAAGGCTCATTGTGCAAAGACTTCCTTGGATGAGCTGCTCCAAGAACAAACAAGCAGTTCACTAGATCTCCATCTTCTGTTAACTCTTATACCATCACATTTTGTTGTTTCTCAAGGTGAATTTAGCCCATTTTCCCCAAGAAACACACACTTGTTTCCAGACATGCAGGATGTCTGAAACATAAGCAAGTTAGAAGCAGGTTCTGAAAAGGACCACAGAGATTGTCGGCCTGCCTGTAGATCTGAAGTGACTACTTCCTTTAGGTGCAGAAAAGGGTAACCAGAATGATTAAGGGGCTGGAACACCTCCCT
>MTQE01002781.1:468417-495704 GCA_014337955.1 Aspidoscelis marmoratus
TAGGCCTCTTCAGTCTGGAGAGACGGCGTTTAAGAGGGGACTTGATTGAATTATATAAAATAGTGCATGGTATAGAAAAGGTGGATAGAGAAATAACACAACACTAGAACCAGGGGGCACTCTATTATGCTAATGGGTAGGAGAGTCAGATCCCACAAGTATTTCTTCACCCAGAGGGTCATCAGTCTATGAAGTTTGCTGCCAGAAGAGGTGGCAACAGCTCCCAGCCTAGATGGCTTCAAGGAAGCATTAGATGCATTTATGGGCGACAGATGTATCAATAGCTACTAGAATGGATGACTAAGTACAGGCTGGGGGTGGGGTGGGGAAGCAGGATGCTTCTAAGGCCATTTGTTGGGATTCGAGAGCAGGAAAAGGTTTGTTCTTGTCTCTGCTTGAGATGCCCATGGGCATTTGGCAGGCCACCGTATGCAACAGGATGCTGCACTAGATGGGCTGTGGCCTGATACAGCAGGGCTTCTCTTATATTCTCTTATGTAGTTTGGAGAAAACATGTTGGAAAATGAAGCACTTTCGTACAAAACAGGGCAAATTCGATCGAGAACATGAGTGAACACATTTTTGGATTTTTAGTTGACTGGAAATGAAGTATGGGCCAGCAGGATGAGGGCAGCAGCAAAAATGGCAAATACAATTCTGAGCTGCATCAACAAAAGTTCTCAAACCACAGAACGTCCTGGTCTGCTGAACACTACTTGATTCCACCTGGATTACTGTGTCCAGTTCCGGTCACTTCAGTTTGCTTCCTATAAGTAGCCCCTTCTGTCACTGTGAAAAGTTGTTCTCTAGAAGTTTACGATTTTTCATTGGAGAACTTTAAGCACAACCACCACCGACTGGAGATGCTTGCGCTTTTTGGTGTGCCTGCATTGACCAAAAGATTAACCTGTGGTTTCTGGACCCCGGGGCCTTTGAAGGCCTCAAAAGGGATCCATGAAGGCTTGAATAAATGTTACAACCTTTTGGGCTACTTGTTTGGCAGGAAGAAATGGACTGGTAGAGGTGGCATTTTTTGGCAACCTTTTTGGCACTTTTTGACTTTTGGAAAAAATATAGCTTCTAGCAGTAGGACAGGCCAGAGGCAGGGCAAATCCAGGGGCGGGACTTGGAGAAATAAAAAATGAAAATAGTTCCAGATCAAGGGGCTTTTGAATGGCATTTCCTGGGAAAATGTGGTTGAAGATACTGTAGTGGAACAAGATAGGGTTTTAAACCTTGGGTTAAGCCTTGGTGGTCCGTGGGAACAAAACATAAAGGGGGTTCACGGTGAAGAAAAGGTTAAGAACTGCTGTTTTAGAAGGTCCTCTTGCATTTCTGACGCCTTCCAAGCTGGGGGGCCGACACCTGGTGCATTAGATTTATGTGAAAACTAAAACTGGGTAAGAAAGAGATGACCATCAGATGGCAAGTTTAACTACAGCATGTTCTGTATGGAAACACCCCACCCCCACCCCGCCAATACTTTGATCTGTCCAAGGTTGCCAAGAATTAGCTTCATCGGGTGAGCTCTAGTTCCAGAATTTTAGGAAGGCGAGACACACTTCTCCAGATCTATCCTGAACACATGGTGCAGTTTTGTGCCTCTCTATCATGCCCTTCTCATTTGCCTCCTTGCCTCAAATCTCCCACTGTTCCAAGCTTACCATGTTCAGAATCCTTTCCAACCCTTCTGCACTTATCTGCCCAGCCAGGCTCACTGATTCCAGCCACGGAAAGGTGTGGTCTGGAATGGTGTCATCTATACAAAGCTGCTGGTCCAGATCAGCCCCTGTCCCAGCCTCAAGGCACATATGGGCTTTCAGGCTGGGCTTCAGGCAGCAGGAAGAAAAGTTCTTAGCCTCCGAGAGACACATTTCGACAGCCGGCTTTGGCTTTAGCACAACATCAAAATGCCTCCCATGCTAGTTGCGAACACAGAAGCCATGCCCTCTCTGTGCCTCCCACATTCTGAACTCAGGCCTGCTGGTTTGCCTGCTAGTCAAGTTTGGAGACTTGCCCTTGGAGGGGGCTACTGGTAGCCTGGCCTAGCAGAACTAGCTTCAGAAAAGAATAAAGTGGCTTCCTCCATTTCTCTACCCCACGTTTCAGGGTCCAGAACAAAAAGGCTAACAAGCAGCAGGGGACGGGAACCTTAAAGTTTAATGTCCTTCAGTAGTTACTGAAATAATGAAAATGGTGAATGGTGGTTATCTCGTATCGAGGCTAAATCTTCAGTGACTGGAGAGAAACCAACCATTGTCCAACGCATGAGCAGAGATCCTGCTGGTGTCCAGTTGTTGACAGACTCCCATAATCCCGAGCCATAAGGGAAATGATCGAGGTTGGCGGCAGCTTCGGCACAGCAGCAGCTGTGGGATTTCAGATTTCCCGCAGAGATGTAAACTATACCAAACATCCAACCTTTGTGTTAAAATAGCAACATCAATACAGTTCATTGCCAAGGGCATGAAAACAGCCCACCATTTACTATCTTGGGTGACCTAAGAATTTCTCAGCTGGAAAAATGGTTTTGGAACACACGCTCAGAAGCAAATTTCCCCAGGCTGGGCACCCGGGGACATTTACGGCCACGAATCTCAGCCATTACAACCAGCACAAATGGTTATTAGGGACTGCGGGTGTTTTCTCCTGTTTAGAGAAAGAGGCTCAGAAGTCTATCACCCTGGGATTCTGGATTGCCTTCTTAGAGCTTTCTGTAAGTTCTAAGTCACCCTCTGTTTCTTCCCTGTCCAGTAACGCCTTCTGCAGGCGGCTGGGTTTACCGATGCCCAGCCGTGGCAGACCCCGGTTGAGCCCCTCAAGAAGCACGCAGGCTTTGCAAAGTTTCTGGCTGGAGAGGTAGCCGCAGCGCTGGCAGGTGCCCTGTGTGGGCATTCGGACGTCTTCTCGCACTGCCAGTCGCTCACCGGAGTGCACCAGATCGGCCACAGTGCTGGGCCGCAGTGCCTCGAGGTCCTTGAGCAGGGCGCGGGCGTGACCGCGGTACGCATTCGGCGCATACACGCACTCTGTGCTAAAGTAGTCCAAACCCTGAAAGTAAGCATACAGCACAATTTCTTTCTCGTAGGCATATTTTAGCGGCTTGCAGCGCGGAAGGGAGCCCTCGCTGCCTGTCAGAATATCGGCACAACGCCGGAGTCGCCCGACGTCCCCACGGAGGAAATTCATCAGCACTGTCTCAGCAACGTCATCGGCATTGTGACCTAGGAAGAAGAAGAGCTGGCTTTTATACCCTAGTTTTCTAACCTTTATGGGGACTCAAAGCAGTGGACAAACCATTCCTTCTCCCCAAAGCAGGCACCCTGTGAGGGAGGTGGGGCTGTGAGAGCTCAGAAGAGAGCTGTGACTAGCCCGTGGACACACAGCTGGCTTCATGGAGGAGAAGAGTTGGCTTTTCTATCCCGCTCTTCTCACCCATTTAAGGGGACTCAAAGGAGCTGACAAACCTTCTGTTCTTCTCCCCACAACAGACACCCTGTGAGGTAGGTGGGGCTGTGAGAGGTCAGAAGAGAGCTGTGACTCGCCCAAGGACACCTAGCTGGCTTCATGAAAGAGAGCTGAATCGAACCCAGTACTCCCAGATGAGAGTCCGGCTCCCTAACCGCTAGCCCAAAATGGCTGACCCACTAGCCCAAAGTGGCCCGAAGTCGGATCAGCAGGTAGGTGTGGACGCGGTCCCCCCAAGCGGCTCCTTCCTCCCCCCCGTCCATCCCCCGCCGCGCACCTGTGGCGATCTTGTCGGCCCCGAGCAAGGCGGCGCCGCGGTCGAGCGCCTGCCGCCGGAAGACGCCGCAGAAGGTGCAGTTGTTCTTGGGTCCGACGTGCCTGGCGATGCGGTCCATGCTCCAGCCGTAGAGCTCGCGGTAGGAGACGACGTGGAGCGGCAGGCCCAGGCGGCCCTGGTTGCGGCGCACGGCGGCCAGCGAGTCGTCGCGGTAGCCGGCGATGCCCTCGTCCACCGAGAGCAGCATCAGGCGCAGCCCGTAGCCGTGGCGCTCGTTGAGCAGCCGCAGCACGTGCGCCAGCACGGTGGAGTCCTTGCCGCCCGACGCGCCCACGGCCACGGCCTCGCCCGGCCGGAAGAGCCGCGCCGACACGATGGTGCCGTGCACCTCCGCCTCGAAGGCGGCCGCGAAGCACGGCCGGCACAGCGCCTCGCCCGTCTTGGGGCGCCGCAGCGCCGCGCGCGCAGACCCGCACCGCGAGCACGGCACGGGCGCCGGCATGGCGGGGAAGAGGCGACCGGCCGCAGCGAAACTCGACAGGCCCGTCCTCCGGCCTCCAGGGAGCTAGCAGCAGCAGGCCGCGGCGAGAGGACGGAAAACTAGTCTGAAAACTACTTTTCCCGGCGTGCACCGCCCGCATTTGGCGCGTTTGATGACGCGATCGCCAGGGATCCTGGATCCCGGCAGCGAGCCGATGATGAAACTCGAGGCGGGTGAGGCGGATGGTCGAAAGGCGGCAGCAGCAACTGGAAGAACTACTGTTGGGAGAAGATAACAGACTAAGTGAAGTACGCACGCTAGTGTTCCCATTCCGTGTCTAATCCGTATTAAAGGCCGGAGACGTAGGGTGTTTTCCAACTTATCACTTAAGGGTCCTTAATGGGTATTCTAGTGCTAAGTGGAAAAACCCCCGTAGTTGGATTGTAGTTAGAATGGGAATACCAGGTGCCACTTTCTGACACCTGGTATTCCCATTCTAACTGGAATCGAATACGTCTCCCGGCCTTTAATGCAGATTAGACACGGAATGGGAACACTAGTGTGCGTACTTCACTTAGTCCGCATGCTAGTGTTCCCGTTCTGATTCTAATCCGCATTCAAGGCCGGGAGATGTAGTTCGATTGTAGTTAGAATGGGAATATCAGGTGCCACTTTCTAACACAGTGATGGCCAACCTATGACACGTGACACGCCAAGCCCTTTTGGGTGACACACCTGGTCACCCTGGCACCTGGGCGTGTAGTGCTTGGCTTGTTCTTGAAGTGTGCGAAATACCAACTTTCAATTGAAGATTTAGCAAACAAAATTCAGCAACAAAAGTCACTAATGTAAAGAATTATTTGTTTTTGCTTTTAATAAAATACATATATAAAAAATATAACTTTTTCCTAGAGCTACAAATATCACAAAATTGTGGATATTTCTAAATGTGACACAGCACCCGAGTTAAGCTAGGTTTTCTTGCGAATTTTGACACACCAAGCTCAAAAGGTTCGCCAACACTGTTCTAACACGTCAGCCGCTTCTGAGCTGCTCCTTTTCATGCGTGTGGAGGCTGTGAACAATTGTGCAGTTCCTTGTGGGGTTTTGCATAGAATTCCACTGAGTTCCCCTCAGGCTTCCCTGGGTGTAACAGATTTAAGGCCGAATTTAAATTGAAATCGAAGAAGGAAAAAGGGAGTCTTGGAGCTGCTGAGGGTAGTGAGTTTCTCCTGACTCTGACCTTGGGTCTGCCTGCTGTAACCAGGACACATAGGGTAAAGCAAGCCTCCATACACATTTGCCTGGAAAGTGCCCTCTGATACTTGGGCTCTTTCTCTACTGCAGTGCATAGATCCAGATCCATAGATCCAGATTTCCCAGGATCTACTGATCCAGATCATGGGGAGATGAGGCCCGAACCCACACTGTCTGCATGGATGGTGCTAATCTGGGCTGAACTTCACAGCTGCCCCTGTGAAGAGCATTAGAAAACTGTAGCCAAGAAAGATCTGTCCAGGTAGACTTGCTTTTAATGGGACCTCTTAAAATTGTTTTTATTGTTGTAACTTGTGCTAAGAACTTCAGGATAAAAATATGAACAAACAAACATTTGAGAATCAAGGAAGAGTACTCAAATTCTGCAGCTGGTCTTGCAAGAGGAGTGCAACCCTATTTAGAAGAGGATACCTTGTTACTTCCTTAACTTGGAAACCTGGAACCCATTCAACTTCAGATCACTGGACCACACCCAATCTCTCCCTGCCTCTATGCATTGGTTCAGAACCTTCTCTTACTCAGGTGGGACAGAGTTACAGAACTGGGCGCTATCAGCATACTGACAGCACCTCATTTCGAACCCCA
The DNA here is from genome assembly GCA_014337955.1 of Aspidoscelis marmoratus. Lineage (NCBI taxonomy): Eukaryota > Metazoa > Chordata > Lepidosauria > Squamata > Teiidae > Aspidoscelis > Aspidoscelis marmoratus. Next base: position 474,507 of record MTQE01002781.1, read on the forward strand.
ACAGCTTCATATAGATATTTAAAAACAGACGGAAACAGAACTGCTTTAAAGCAGTTGCAATAAGATTCTGTGGCCAACACAGTATTAAAAGCCTTTGGGAGATTCTAACAAGGTAACACTTCCCAATCTTTCTCTTGCTACAGATCATTCACCAGGGTGACTAAGATTCTTCCACACTGGGCCTTTTTCCAGATTATATCCTGGAATGGGGATCTGCCATTTTCATGCTAGTGCATAATACAGCAGGTCCTGGGCGGGGCATTCTGTTGTCTGCACCAGCATGGGGATGACAGGTCCCTATTCTGGGATATAATCTGGAATAAGGCTCAGTGCAGAATGGTCCTAGGGCAGTCTTTGTGCCGTGACCCAATCTGAAGCCAAACTGGAACAGGTCTAGAGAACCTGTGTCCTCCAAGCTTGCCTGTGTTTGAGCCACAGACAACTTCTCAAGGCCAATAACTGTTCCGATGTTCGTTCCCCCATGAAATCCCCTTAAGGGTGACAGTAAACGGATACGCTAAATAATCTTGTACTGTGCTTGCCGTAGGGTCTTTTCATACTTCAGCAATTGGAGACATCCAGGGTGCTCCGACATGGAGCCCACACACAGTGTGGAGCCATCTCTGATCTCTGTTTCATGCACCACAGCTATACTAGGAGCATCTACCACACTCCCAGTAAGCTTCCATTCAAAGGCTGCTTGGGGACAGGGCAACTGCGGCTGGGTGGGCCACTTGCCACAGCAATGGCCTGCCGTGCATGGCTGTTGCTGTAGTGAGCAAGCATGCCCCGACAGGAACGATCACACTTCCATGGTGCTTAGTGAAGTGCCAGGAAGTTTTGGGACGGGGATGGTGTTTGCAGTGCCAATGCTGGCCTCCGTGCTGGACCTTGACTTCAGGGCCTTACCCTGGGCCTTTCTGCACTTGGCCCAGTAGCGCACATTGGGGGAACTTCTGGAGAGGAGTTTCTGCACTTGCAGGAGCTGTTTCCACACCAGAATTGGCTCCTGCCATCCCAGAAGCTGTCCCAGTGTTCACTAGCAGTAGTGCCGGAAATTGCACACCACAACTGTCCAAACTCCCACCTTTCCTGGCCACCTGAGTGGCCATTCTCACCTCTCCTGGGTGCTGGGGGTCATCTGATGTGCCGTGCAAAAGAAGATGGCAGCGCCCAGACAAGCATCCAGACTCAGATGAGTGTGTGGGTGCATAGGGGGATGGTTTGACATGTACTAGCATTTGTAAATGTGAATGGGAACAGAAAATGCAGAAAGGCCCCCTCATTCGACATTACTAATCACATTCTAAGGGCAGCGAAAATAAATCTCTTTTCAGTCTTTTTGCCATTTGAATATTCTGGAGAGAAGATCTCAGATTTCTCAGGATACAGTCAAAGCGTAGGAGAAGTGCTGTCTCATTTCCTTATGAAAATTACAGTATGCGATGATATGAGCTAATGTTTCCATAGCAGCACTTCTGGGAGGCCAGATTCTAAAATGCTGCGGTAAACCTAGAATGACTCCTGGCGACTGCTGATGGGAAGAAATTTAGCCGGACGCTAGAGAAAGCTTTCCTATATTTAGAGATGCTTAATGTAGAACGATATTGTAAAGCAATACATCAGCTTTAGCATTATGAGAATTGTCTTTATTTAAAATATTTATATACTGCTTTCTGTGGTTTACGTAAGAAAGATAATTTTTTTAAATGGGGGGGGGATCTTTTTACATTTTACTTCAATGTCTAAATCTTGCCCTGTAGCACTGAGTAATATGTCACCGCAGACCTTTGCTATTTGGTAGGGTTAGGAACATTTGCAAACCTTAAGGGCCTTGTATCTCTGCAAGGCACGAAGCCCAGCTAACTTTTTTTTTTTTGTGGGGAGGAAGAGACTTAAAGCATTGAACCTGGGAACAAAACTAAGAGTTTATGTTTAATAACTGATAATGGAAATGGGGGAGATGGGTGTAGGACTGGATTCTCTTGGGCTCGTAGGATGAAGGGTGACCGTTTTCCCACTAACTTCTAAGATGTTCTGGGTACCTGGACTTTGTGACACCCAATACATCCAAAACTAACATGGTTCTCCCCCAAGCTCTGTGAAAGTGCGATTGTCATGATTGTCTTGCTGCAAGCTGCAGCGACGGGCATGGTGGTGCTGTTGCTGGGGTGACTGGGTGGCATGGCACACAATTGCAGTCGCGTTGTCTGACCAATGGTTATTTGCCCAGAAGAGGCACAAATGAAACGTGTGGGGATATGCTAACTGCACAGCTAACATAGCTGTCGGACATGTTTTAGTGCTCCATAGCTATCTGTCTGGGGGACATTCCGGCATGCAGGGAGATGCTTGTGGGATAGAAGCATCTCTGTGCAATGCACATGCTTCTGTGGGAACATAGTTGGATTGTTCCACCAGGTCAAATGCAAAAAGGCCCTTCAGTTTTCAGATCCACATGCCTGGTGGAACCCTATGGGAAAAGTAGGTTAGGGAATCAAGCTCTGCTCCCTATTTCCCCTGGCTTCCATTACTTAATGCAAATAACTTCACATTCCTCAGAGGAGAAGAGTTGGTGCAGCTCAAGGGCTTCTGGAATAATTCTCAAAGGTCCTCCCAAGGCTCGTCTGTAAAGGATTCCATGCCAGGGCCAAGCAAGCTCTGAGCTGTATCCTGGGTGTGGTCTGAGTACACTTGGCTCTAGTCAGCAATTGGGAGCCTGCACATTGGAACCATGAAGATGGTGGAGGGAAGGCTCTGACTTGAAGCTTCACCTGATCCTTGTTTCACCTTGTGCCGTCCTTTAGGAAGCATCCCATGCACCATCACTGGACAATATGTGGAGGCCACATGCATGTTGCTTCAGGTTTGAGTGTGCCAACAAAAAACAAGGCAGGGCGTGAATGTAAGGAAATAAAGCAGGCACAACATCCCCTGTGTGAAACTGTCCTGAAGGCTGCAGGTTGTTCACACTGTGTTGTGTTCTTTCTCTTCGGTTTGGAGTAACTTATTCAAATGGGTATGGTTTTCTTCCAAGTAAGCATTCCTAGGTCTTGAACAGGTGTGGAGTCCTGCCTATGCAGCATTACCGAGGTGTTTTGCTTTTTTATATCTGGGCCCCAGCTTTGAGAGCCTGAAGATCTTTTCCATTAGCACAAGTCCAGTGACTCGCTGCCACTCCTGTTATGATGTGCAAGCAGATATGCTTTAGATCAGTGTCAAAGGCTTTGTGCCTGTGACTCTTCTGAAGCGCACACGGCTAGGACGCAGGAGAATTTGGTCCCATCACTAGGCGGCAGTCTTACCCATCACTTGTGGCTTGAGTGGCGCATGGGGCTCTTCTGAGCAGAGGGATTGTTAGGTCTCGCTTATCCTCAGCTGTGTCTCCATGGGTTTGATCCTAAGGTCCGACCCTGGGCAGTGCTTAGTTATAGGGAATAATGCATTGGAGAACAGGGAGGTTATTGTCATTCAAAACCCCTCTTTGCAGCCATGCACCTGCCTATGGACGCCTGAGCTTTTCTCTGGCTCATAGAAATGCATTATAAACAAGGGCTTCCAGCTCCAAAATCTGTTTCCTGTTATGTATCCTTCGTCATTCACTTGGGATCAGAATTTAATTTCCTGCCTTCCCTGGCAGCTGTGTTTTCAAACAGGATCTATAAAGCCAGGGTATCGTAGTATCTTTTCAGAGCAAAAGTAACCAATAACGAGAGCGATGTCGCTTGTCTGCACCACTCAATCATAGTCTGGCAGAAGGGTGAGAAGGGGTGGAAGAGGAGTAAGAGGAACTTGTTGGAAGGAAGGGGCTATGGGAGTGAGTGGGAAAAATGGAGATGTCTACCAGACCTTTGAGAAGCAGTGTGTAAATCCCAACACGCATGCAATAGTTGCAAGGAGCCAAAGTGGATTCCAAAACTGAGCAGGGGGCTCTCTTGCTCGGTGCCCTAAGAAGGGGAGGGGAAAATTCCGACTGAATATGCAGACCTGAATGAGGTCTCCGAGAAACGTGAGTCAGATGTGTTGCTCCCACAAAGAGATTCCGATTGCAACATTGGAATTGTCCCTGGAGCCATTGACTAAGGTGAAACTGTGTTTAGTGACATAGGCATAGCTGATGGCGTCAAGGGAGTCCTCAGACAGGAACTTAGCCTGGGGTTTCGCTACATCCCCTATGGCAGTCCTTGTCCTATTCTGGAAAAGAAACATGGGCTTGTGAGCCTTTTGTGCATGAACATTCAAAATTTGTTCAAATTCGATTGAATTCGGACATTCAAATCGAATGTCTACACATTTAACACTCAAATGAACGTTTGAATCTTTTGTACAAATTATTCGGACATTTGTATGTGTACAGATACGTATGTCTTACATATGTATCTGTATGCATCTTATTCATATCCGTACGCGTTTGTATGGATACGTACAGGACGAAAATGGAGGTGCATGTGGGATAAAAATGGGATGTATGTACCTGTAGAGATATGAATGTCTGAATTATTTGTAAGAATACATACAAATATATTTGTATTGAATTGAATGTCCGGGCATTCATTTTTTCCTCTATTCGGATAGATTCAAATTTCTGAATATTTGATTTGAAAATTGCATTCGTGCACACCCCTAATATATAGCTCCTTAGTTCTTCAGGGGGTATGCTACCTCAAAGAAGATGGTAAGTGGAAGGCAGCTTTTAACATGCAATTTAGATAGTACCAGTATCTAGAGACGCCTTTTGGGATTTCTGGAGCTCCTGCGGTGTTTATGCACTTGATAAATGAGGTCCTCTAGGAATCTTTGCACAAGTGGGTTGTGATTTACTTGGATGATGCACTCCAAGCTCTGCCAGTCCCATGTTACTTTTGTCTGAAGAAGAAGAAGAAAAGTTGGCTCTTCTACCCCGCTTTTCTCACCCATTTAAGGGAACTCAAAGCGGCTGACATAGCTCCTATTCTTCTCCCCACAACAGAACATCCTGTGAGGTAGGTGGGGCTGTGAGAGCTCAGAAGAGAGCTGTGACTGGCCCAAGGTCACCCAGCTGGCTTCATGGGGGAGGGCGGAATCAAACCCGGTATTCCCAGATAAGAGTCCAGCTCCCTAACCACTAGACCAAGTGAAAAGTGATCCAGAGACTAAAAAAGAACCAACCGTATGTTAAATGATCCAAATGTGAGTTCCACTAGAACAAGTTAGACCTCCTGGGAGATCGGTTAACAACCTGGGGCAACCAAAATGGACCCAAGAAATGTGTGGGAGCCATGTTGCTAAGTTTATTGGGGTTTGCAGCTTTTATAGATAGTTTATCCCGTACTTTGCTCAGGTTGTGCTGCCCCTAAACAATTTACTAAAGACCCAACAAGCAAAGGATGAATGAAAAAGTCAATGTGACATGCTAAGATAAATGGGATAGATCATTCCTTGTTCTTTCTGGCATTCACCTCTATTGTATTCTACAAAAGCCGCACAACCTCTCTCTCCCTCTTTGAAGCAGATGCCTTTCTGGGAACACGAAACAGTCTAGGAGACTGGTGGCAAAACAAAATCTTTCCATATTGTAGGGGCACTTTCCTTCCCCTTCTCTGATCTCTGCTCCCTCCTACACACATCTTTGGGGCGGTGCATTGTACCATAATAGATTTCCGCCTGAGCTGTTTAGGATGAAAGAATAAACTATTTCTCCCATCCTTAGTCCTTTCATGATGCAAAAAGACGAGGAAAGGAAACTGGAGACACAGCGAAAACAGGTTTTGGGCGACCTTTGGCATGCTTTCCAAACAGATTGCTGAAATCAAAGCCTTCCTGGGTAAAGTTACATACAAGGTAAGCAAATCCTCAGGCCTGAGATCTTGCATAGTCCATCCCCCCTTTGCCAGGAAGTAGTATTTACCAATGTGATGCTCCTAGATGTTTGGATGAACATTGCTTTAGCTCTAACTAGGACCAGGAGGAGGTTTGCACTTTGCTTCCCATCTGTGGGAAGGAAAGTGCGAATTTGCCCACACATGTACAAAGCATTTGCACTTATGAACGCACTTGTACACTCGATCCCTTCCCCTAAGCATATGGACACCCATCCAAGTGCAGATGGTGTCCAGCTGCTGCCATCTTTGTCCTCCAATGTCAATGCTGCTGTCACTGGGGCAGCTGTGATGCAGCGGTGTGCTTGCGTGATGTGTCACCGTGTTGCCAGTGCAGTGCAAGCAGGCCTGCCTTACTGGCTTCTCTGCAGGTAAAGGTAAGTGCATGGGAGGAGTCGTTTCTGGTTTGGAAATGGCTCTTTGAAATGCAGACGCTTCATCTTGGAGCACACCGTGAGGTGACTACCAGGCTGAGTGTGAAAAGGCCCCAGGTTTTAAACAAGGTGTAGCCTTTCCCTCATTCTACCACCACCAGCTCCCAGGAAGCTAAAGAGAAAAGTCACACGTAAAAAGGCTGAGCCTCCATCCAGATGGGATAAATATAGCACCATTTAGGCACAGCTATGGTGGGGTTGCTTCATGTACCATAGGCAACCTCACCATAGCGCAGCTTTTTTGTGCCTAAAAAGCACTTTTAACTGTTGCTGGAAAACCCAGTGCTAGTTGCAGGTTTTCCAGCTCTTGTGTTTTTAGGGGGCCATTTACCTCTCTGGACAGAGCAGTGATCATAGCTCCACCCAGCACACATGTGTGGAGGCTGAAACTGCTGACCACACGTGCAGAGGTGGTGAGGCGCACATCCAAGAATTCGACAGCAGCCAAATTGTCTAGATCATGCATCACAAAAATGCGCAGACAGTGCTGTCTAGGTAGGAAGCAGTAACAGTGGATAAGCAATTGTTTCCTTGCACTATATCTGGCTGCCGTCCAGAGACATCCTGAGCATACATTGGCTTACAACCATGCAGGTTACATTGCCTGGGGCTTTTTAGATGAGAAGAGCTGAGTGAGAAGAGTCATGATAGAAGTGTATCGTAGAGTGGACCAAGTGTACAGGGAGAAGGTTTTCTCCCCTTCCCAACATGCTAGAACCAGAGGCCACCCAGTGAAGATGAAATTTGGAGAAATCAAAATAGATAAAAGTTTTTATTAAAAAATTGTAATGCATAGTTAAACTTTTGATATTCACTACCATAAAGTGTGGTTTTGGCTACCAACTTAAGGGTTTCCAATTCATGGAAGTCAGGGCTATCAGTAGCTGTCAGCCCTGATGATAAAAGGTAGCACGTTTTTGAAGATCTGCTGCTGTGTGTTGAAGTCCAGCTGATGGATGTCCTTGCACCAACAGCTGGCCACTGTGAAAGCAGACTGCTGGACTAGATGGGCCATGGGCCCAATCCAGTGGAGCCATTTATGTTCTTATGTAAAGGGCTACAGAGTACAGCTCTGCAAGAAAGCCAACCCAAAGATTCTCCAACAGATAGTTATTCAGCCTCCACATGGCTCCTCTTTAGATAATAGGTTGCACTGACTGTGATACCGCCATTCTCCTTAGGATTTATTTCTCCTCCTGACATTCAACCAGCATCTGCTTCAGCCCACGATCTTCTCTGTGACATCCTTTGAGATATTTGACAAGGGCTGTCCTATCATTTTTCATCTTCTTAAAGCTAAAAGTTTATATCCTCAGAGGATGTTTCCTCTCTTTTTGATCGCCTTTGTTGCTCTTCTCTCACTTTCTCCTAGCTTATCTGAATGCTCCTCAGAGTGAAACATCCCAAACTGGTTGTGGTACCTAGGTGGGATCTAACCAGGATCAAGCAAGCTTAGAATTATTACATCCTTATTTTAGGCAGTACTGTTGACAGAGGACAGGGTTACTTTCGGCTCTTTTACCACCACATCACACTGATTACTCATAGCTGGTAGTTATCTCTTATATCCTGCCCTAAGCAAGATGTAATTGAGGAAGGACAATCAAACCACATATTTAACTTAGAGGTGGAACAATATCCAAAGTTCGACTGAATGTGTTATCCTTATAAATGTATTTGCTTTGCCTCTATATTCAAATTTATAAAATTTATGGCAGTAGAAGACCAGTTTTGTGGAAACATATACAATATCATCTATTATGTTAATATCAAGTGCAAATAAGAGTATGTAAATATTCAACCATAAGCTGAGGTACAGCAGAAATTAAAGGAGACTAAAAAATCTAAAAAGGAAGCTTTCAATGAAAAACCCTGCATTAAAAGATATTGGTGAGTAATGTAATTCCAGTGAAGCTAAGTCCTAGACTTTTTGATACCAAAATTTTAGGGTTAACTTTGCATTATTTTTCTAGGACTGAACAACCACTTGTTTAAGCTGCAATCTAACAGTTCTTTTTTTGTAATCTTCTTTTTCATTGGAGGGTATGGCCCAGGGAAAAGGAGTATTCAGAGGGCATGGTGCCCACAGCAACCCTTCAAAAGTTTAAAAGCGCCTACTGACATAAAAAAAGGAGCTAAGAATGAACCAAAAGTCTTGCCCAGAGTAGTGATGTGCAGAAATAATCAAAACATTTGAAATTCAATAGAATTTGTTTGAATTCAAACTTTTAATTTAAAATAAATATCTATAAAAAGTTTTTCAGCTGCCAAATGCTCCAGAGGAGCTCTCCTGTGGTTCTTGAGCCCTCAGCAAAAAGCCAGACTTGCTTATTCTAGCCCTATCCATCTTTTCCATCGCTTAGTGAAAATTCACTGAGCGAAGTCTAGGCTGCTTGGCGTCCGATGTTTCCAGCAAGCTAAATAAAGCTACATCCAGACAGCAGTTACTTAATTTGCATTATTTGGGTAATCAGGAGTAAAGCACATCCAGACACATTTTATTCCCAATGAAGAGTCTTGAGGGAGCCAAGTATTAGGATCCCAGTTTTGAAGTCCAGGGAAATTTATCAACAAAAAGTCAAAATGACCACTGACATTCTGTACACCGACACACCTACAATGAATAATCCATTTAACTGTGTACTTGTGGTTTTAAAACACATAAACACAACCAGAAATGTACACAACAGAACAGGTTCCCAAGATTGCATTTGTAATCTATGTTTATATAAGATTGGAATCCACATTTCCCCCAGAAACCTATTTTGAAAGAATAAGGAAATATCTAAATGATCAGAGACCCTGACTTAGGCCCCGTTCAGACAGGGGGTGTATAGCATAGTATGATGCCGCTGTGGTTGGGTTGCCTCATGTATCTGACACAACTCATCATACCTCTGCTTCTCCCCAAAACGCACTAAAAAGTACTGCTGGAAAACCCAATGCTGGTTGTGGGTTTTCCAATAAAAGCACACTTACCTACTGTCTAGCATACATGCGTTGAGGCAGAAACAGGCATCAGTGCATGCGCAGAGGTAACAATGAACACATCTGGGTATACCTGAATGCCCGGCCGGGTGTGACGGTTAAAACGCTTGAAGGTGGTAATTGCGCAAGCACGATTTATCACGCCCTGGTGGGATATCTGGCTGCTGTCTGGAGGTGGCCATACTTATGTAGGAGTTACTCAGATCTCCACCAAACACAGCCAGAGCAAATGCACATTACCCAGGTTGCTGCAGAGTAGCTCATCTGCATCAGGAAATTTAATACAAAGGTCTAAGAGGTGACAGCTCAGTTGCTTGTTTTGTATATCCTGCACTATCTCTGCTTCAGTCAGTAGCCCTGCAACGCAAAAAGATCTTCTCTGGTAACCTGTTTGTGGGTATATGCATGCAGAATCTTGAGGACCTGTTAAAACTGCCAGTTAATAACCAATTTCATCAGGGGAAAGCTAACTATTTATTCATGTGTTTATCCACCATTAAAATGTGTAATATAGAAGCAGAATTGAAACAATAATGTTAAATTAGTGCTGCGCGACATCATCAAGCTAAATTTGACTCCTGATGGTTTGACAGGTGAACTTAATTATAATGACCTTTCTAGGGTACAGTTTTGTAGTTCTCCCAAGGACATCCCGGTAGTGTCTCTTTGATTCTCTTAATCATATTGTTCTTTGGCCTTTCCTGCACTTACCCTGGTTCGATCAGGATTGTGCAGAGGCGTGGGCTGCATCAGTGCCACCTGCACTGATAGTGCTGAGGGCTGACACAAGCTTTCCATAATGAAGAGTGTCTGGCTGTCCTTTATTCTGAAATATCTAAATATAGCAGAATACATAAGCGACATCTAAATGCAGCCTTAGAGTGACCTTTGCTCTTATACAATCAGTAAAACGTGATTTCTCATTTAATGCACTTCTGGAGACGTACAAGAACGTGGCTTGGCTTCTGCAGTGCCACTAACAGGCTGCGATCAGACAATGTTTCAGAGGAGACCGTATGCAGCCCTCATGTTCCCAAGCCTTCTCTAATGTACTTTTTCTAAGCACAGCATGTTCAGGAGAGAAGGGGCAGACTGGTGCGTGAACAATCCCACCTCGAACTTGAGGCCTTTCATAAGCTGCCTCAGAGCACCTTTTTGCACTCAGCCTGGTAGTTGCCTCACAGTGCACCCTGCAACTGAGCATCTGCAACTGAGCTGTTTCCAAACTGGAAATGGCTCCTTCCAAGCAGGAGTACACTGCAAGGTGACGGTGCATGGGGCACGTTATAAGTGCACCATTTCTGCACTTAATCTTTACCTGCACCAGAGCTGGTGAAGTTCTGGACAGGCCTACTCGCACTGTGCTGGCCACTTCCACATCACGCGACACACTGAGGAAGCATGTGTGTGCAGCATGTCACGATTGCCCTGATGACAGCACTGGTACACATGTGCTATTGCTGAGATTGGGTGTGTGTGAAGATGGTAGCACCCAGACACCATCTGCACTTGGGTGAGTGTCTGGATGCATGGGGGGAGGGAATCACGTGTACTAGGCATTGGCCAGTGTGAATGCTCAGTACCCATATGGGCAAGTCCACATTTTGCTTCCCATTCACAGGAAGCAAAGCATGAACTTCCCTAGAGATTTTTTTTTTTTTGCTGTGTCTAATTATGGCATGTGAGTGACCAGCAGCCTGCTTTCCTCCTTCACAATGCTTCTTCTCAACTATTTTGAATCTTGGGCTGTGGTCGCACTTAAGGTTTAATCCAGCTTCAGTCCACTTTCAGAGTGAGGGAATACATCAGGCAAGTGACAAGCTGTTTTCTTTCAGTGTTAAATAACTCAGCAAATTCACCTTTAGGACCGGTAATATGGAACGAAAATTATTGGGTCACTTTGCTGATGTGTTCTTTCACTCTGAAGGTGACCTGGAGCTGGATTAAACCTTAGGTGTGACCACAGCCCTACAGCAGCATTGAAAATCAGGGTTGAAAATCCTCCGATGTCAACCCGGAATATTCCGACGCGTCCACACATAACATCCTCAGGCATTTTCATACAAGGGGAACAACGGTCGGCCGCGCGGATTTTTTCTCTCAGGTAAAGGCGGAACATGTACTTCACAGGGAATGAACGGAGCTTATCGATTAGTCACGTGACCGCATCAAGTTCTTTTATACTTTGTATATTCCCAACGCCCTCATGACGCGCCCCCTTCCACTCGGCTCGGCTCGACTCGCACCGCGCAGGCGCGCCCCTTCCCAAACGCTCCCCCCCCCACGCGCGCGCGCGTCCCTGCCGGTGCCGAGCCATTCCCTTTCAGTACCGCCCCTTTCCCCCCTCCCGTCGCATTAGGCCACCAATCAGCGCCGCCTCCCCGCAGCTGACGTCACGGCGGGCGCCCCGATCTGGTTTGGTTGGGGAGCGCCTCCTCTTCCCCACATCCCGTTTCTCTTTAGCGGGTGCGCGCGCGCTTGGCGTGTGAGGGGCGATGGGGCTCTCCCCGCCCCCCCTCCCGCTGCCCGGCGATTGGCTCCTCAGCGGCAGCGGCCGCAGCAGCCACGTTCATCGGGTCGGGGGCTCGACGAGGAGGGCGGCCAGGAGCGGCGGCGCTGTCGCCGCTGTTGTGTGACGCTCCTCCCCCTCCTCCCTCCCCCCTGGGCGCGTGGGGCGGGGGGAGGGACTCGCCGCGGAGGAGGCCCTGCCCAGCCGAGAGGAGCCCGACCGACTCGGCTGCTGCTGCTGCCCTCTAGTAGTAGTAGAAGAAGAAGAATCCCCGAAGGCGGCGGCGGCGGCGGCTTGGTGGGAGTGGAGCCCGCTCGGTGCTCGTCGCTTCTTTACCTCAGCGAAGGGAGCGGGGAAGAAGGGACCGCCGAGCGGCGGCGGCTGACTTGCCGGGCGGGCTCCCTGCTGCTTGGGTGCCGCGGCTGCCTCGGTTCCCTTTTAAATTTGCCTCCCCCGGTAAGTGTGGCCGGCCGGCGGGGTCGCCGCCTGAAGGGTCCTCCGCTCGTGGGTGGCGGCGGCGACGACTCTGCCTCGGGGGCGCTCCCGGCCCGGCAGCGCCGCCGCCCCGCTGCCTCTACTGCTTTGGGGAGGGTCTTCGTGGCTCCTTCTGAGGAAAAAGCGGTGGGCGGGCGGGAGGACGCGGCGAAGAGGCGGGCAGGCGAGCTCTCCTCCACCGCTTCGGCCGCAGGGCTTTGCCTGGAGGCGCCAGGGGGGCGTCTCGCTCTTCCCCTCAGCTGCTGCCCTGAGTTTTCTTCGCTTTTCCCATAAGAAGAATCCCAGAACCGCCTGTCCTGGACGGACCGGGGAAAACACAGCCGCCGCCGCCCCATCCTCAGTCTGAGGAGTGGGGGCCCTGATGGTGGTGATGCTGAGGAAGGGTCTCCCCCTTTGCCCCTCCGCCCCTTTTTCCCGCTGAGTGAGCGAAGAGAAAGAAAGCGGGACTCCCCCCCCCCCAATCTTAAGACGGGAGGAAAGTTGGGAATGGGAGATGGTGCTGGGCGTGTGGAAAGAGGGTTTTCTTCGCTTGGGTGCTCGAAGGCAGCAGAATAACGCTCCGTCTGCGGGCGGAAGGCGTTTGGTGGGCGTGATTGCCTTCTTGGGGGGGCGGGGGGATTGCACTGGAAAAAGAAGAAAAATGGCCTTTTGAGATGAACTTCGATAGTGGGATGGGATCGCTGGTAGGGTTGTGAGGGGAGCCCTGTCTTGTTTCGGAAGTGGGAAGGTCCTTTTAACATCTTTATATATTTGTATATGTATACACATAGGGTGTTTTTCTACTTAGCACTACAGTACCCATTAAGGGCCCTTAATGGGTACTCTAGTGCTGAGTGGAAAAACACCCAGAGAGAGAGATTTTAGGGAAGGGAAGGGAACAATCTAAGGCATATTCCTATGGCCTTTTGTTACCGCTGTGTTTACATGGTCAGGATTTGAAAAGACTCACGCTGGCCTGCGCTCCGTGCAGAGAAGAGGGATGTGGTATCAGACTTCCTTTCTTACCACTAGGGGTAGAAAGGCCAAGAAAAAGTAAAAAGCAAGCAGCCTACTGTAATCCTTTAAAGACCCTTCAGGCAGGGAGTGTGGACGACGACATGGCACTTTGCAAAATAACTTCAGTATAAGAACATAAGAACTGAGAGAAGCCCTGCTGGATCAGGCCACAGCCCGTCTAGTCCAGCATCCTGTCGCACACAGTGGCCTGCCAAATGCTCATGGGCATCTCAAGCAGAGACAAGGACAAACATTTGCCTGCTCTCGAATCCCAGCAAATGGCCTTAGAAGCACCCCGCTCCCCCCCCCAGTCTGAAAGATGCCCCACTGGATGCCCTGCTGGATCAGTGATCAGACTGATCTGGATCCAGGATCACCTCCAAGCAGGCTTTGAAAGGGGAGGGGGAATGAGAAGGTTCAAATCTCCTCAGCCGCAGAAGTTCATAGGGTCGCTGAACTGGATGTGGCTGCTTGGCCTAACCAATCTCTTAGGGTTTTGTGGAAAAAGCAGAGAAGGATGGGTTTGCCTCCTGCAGCTCATTGGAAGAAAAGTGGGTGGAAATACTCTGCAAACAATAAATGCATAAATAAATAAAAATTAGTAGTAGTAGTAGTCTCCCTGTGCAGCTCTTCAAATTGTGCTTCTGATGCCAGTGTTTTTGGAGTGGAATCTAGAATTGTATTGATTAGTCCATAGTCCATTTTGGAGCAGCTATTGTCATTTGGCCTCTCATTCTGGAAGCACTATTTGGTTGCTGTGGTTATCAGCTATTGACAGCCTGGTTCCCCATGAACTATAAGTTCTTTGTTGGATTGTGGGTGCTTGTTCAAAAACGTAACTTGTAAACTTGTTTTAAAACCAGTAAGATTCCAAAGGGAGTCCAAAGTACATTTGCTCCCACTAAAGGAAAATGACCCTTGGCAGGTCCTTGATTCTTCTAAAGAAATGCATATCTAGGTGTGCTGGCTGTTCCTACTCAACAGGTATGCCTTGTGAGAAAGGGCAGAGAGTTTTATTGTTTGTACTCAAACACGTAGCAGTGCCTTTGTAAAGGGTATGTTCTGGTTTCTGTTTTTTATCTATGAAACCGATAAGATGATTGCAAATTTTCAGGGACTGTTTCCATAACAGCAGACCCTTCATGATACTTTTAAGCGCTATGTTGTTTCCAAATTACAGCCGTTCTCTTTATCACAACAAAACTCTTGAATTGAACTACAGGTGCACTAGAGTACATTTTAGATTAAGGAGACCTCTTTCTTGCTTTCCTCTAATAATCACAGTGACTTAAAATATCCACACTGTTTTCTTTTGGAACAGAAGCATGAAGCGTTTTTGTCTGAGAATCAGATATGTAACCAAAGATTTCCCAGAAAGTTAGTCACTGTGTATTGGGGTGCCTCATGTCAGCATTCATCTGATGATTACCAAGACTTTTGATTAGAGATGCTCAGAGCTGAATTCTTCCTGCTTGGTTGGTAATGAACCTGAACTGGGTGCTAGTTGAACCACTCATCCCTCAAAATAGAATGATTGGTTGGTGCCTTGTACCTGTGGTACTACCCTCTTCCATGTGCACTGGACCTGTCTGGTTGGGTGAGCCTCTCCTGCTGGCTGCATTGTTCTCTGGGGCCTTATACTTGCCTGTACCTTCCAGCAGTGGAAGAACACATGAAGACTGGAAGAAAGCTAAGTGCATAGGTATGTGTGGTTCTGCTTGACACATTAAAGGCCCTCTGGAAAGAGCCTTGGCTTTGTGAGAGGATTTGAAGGTAAGGGAAGCAAGCAAGACCTGGCTCTGGGTTGGCTGGTACTCAATTGGTTACAGCAGCCAGGCAAGGAGGCCTGATCCAGCAGGTAGGACCCATGCATGTGAAGAGATGGAAGCCAGATGTGATGAATTAGCTCTTAGGCAGGGAGGTTCAGCTTGCTATCAAACTGGTCTCCAGGCTTTAAGAAGGGTTTGGTTTGGTAGTGACACTTTTGGGCCCCTGGTATTTGTAAAGAATCAGTTCACTAGAGCCTGGTTTGGCACTTTGTTCTTTTTTGATACTTGTGTCTTGGACTTATCATGCATGGAACTCATAACATACAAGTTTAGAACCGAGAGGCTCAGCTGCTTTACCTAACTCCATTGGCTTCAGATTAGAATCTTTACTGGCATGCAATTCAGTGTAGGTGTGGCACTCTTCTATTTACTTATCTGAAGTAGACTGCTAACTATGCTGATACAGGCTGCTGTTGAACCAGTTCATCTTCTAGACAATATTTCTTTCGTTGGGTTACACAGTCAAAATGGGTGACAGAACAGAGTGTTGGATGTAATATTGGCAAGAGGGCAAAAGCAACTAAAAATGGTCTAATTAATCCTCTAACTGGGGCCCAATTATTTAAGCCCAAAGATGATGTGAAAAGATTACATTGAAATAAATTGTGATATAGACACTGAAAAGTGTAGAATGGTGTCTGGTTGTGTGTTTTTAACAAATTAGCACCATGATAAAAAACATAGGGCAGCGGGAACAAACTGCACTATCGGTGTCTATCAATATAGGGATGATGACTTGATTTTCTCAACTTTAGAATTTTCTTTATTATGATCATAGGTTCTTTCTTTCCTTCCTTGATGGAAGACAATCTGAACAGTCAGAAATTAGATGCAAAACTGGAATCCTGGTCAGGTCTAACTGAGCAGTTTTAGTCTTGGCAATCTGGTGTCCTTGATTGTTTTCAGTTATAACAGCAGCTGGGCTGCCCGGGGATGATGGGAGCTGTGGTCTGAGACAATTAAACCACAACAGATCAACAAAGGATATGCTTCTGGTTTAAGTTCCTCCATTCTGTTTCTTATGTTGTTGGGAACAATACTACGTGTACTTGGGCAAGGCAGCATTCACAAACCATAGCTATCTGTAGTCTGGGTATCATTACAGGTTGTAAATTTAGAAGGAAAATTCTGTGTGCCTGTTTGTGTCTTTATTTTTTTAAGTAACCTTTTTGAGAGAGCAATCAGTTTTCTGAGATGCCTTAAGCAATAGTGGATTACTAATTTATTCAGCGTTCCTCTTTCAGTAAGAGTTTGGAAAACTATATGTGATATGGTTTTGTGCCGTTGGGGAGGGAAGTTTAAGTTTTGCCTTGTTTTTATTTGTACATTTCTAAGATTTGGGTGGTACAAATTCTTTGGGGCTGTACTCATAAAATAAAACTAATTATTACTCTTAATTAAATGTCCAAGTCTTGTGATAAGTTATAGCCATTTAAAAATGCATAACAGCAGTTCAGAACAGTTGAAAAAATCTTCTGAAAGCAGCAGAAAATATGTAGATGGCAAGAGGGAAGCAATAATATTTTTTGCATCAGTAACTGAAGGGTGTAAATTGATGGGACACTATGGTACATGACATATCTCAGGGGTATTGCACAGCCTGAGAGCTTACAATTTACAACAGGTTTCCTCTTATGTTTTATCAGGCCAAAGCCTACCTGGTCCACCATCCTGTCTCTTACAGTGGCCCACCAATTGCTTCTGGGCAGTCTCAAGCAGAAGGCAAAGTCAAAATCATCACCTGCTCTACTTCCTGCACATAGCTTTTAGATGCATTCTGCATGTCTCTTGAACCTGAAGCTAGTATTTAGGCATTGATTCTAGTACCCACTTGTCCTCCATGAATTTGTCTAACTCTCCTTAAAGCTGACTAGGCTATTTGTTCTCCCTAGCTTTTTCAGTAGTAAATTCCATAGACAAATGATGTTCTGGGTGAAAAAATACTTCCCGTTGTCAGTCCTAATTCCCCTGCCCATATTCTTAATTGAGCATTGAATCTGCTTTCTTTTATTGCTGCCACATATTGGGTTGACACCTTCATTGAGCTCAACCCCAAGATCCCTTTCCCGTTCTGTCACACAAGCTCAGCATCCATCAGTTTATAGGTGCAATTGAGATTTGTTGCCCTCATGTGCATCACTTTGCACTTACTAACACTGAAGTACATTTGCCACTTGGTTGCCTATTCACCTAACGTTAAGAGGTCCCTCTGAAGCTCTTCATAATCTCTTTTAAGTTTTTATTACGCTAAATAATGTCATCACCAAACTTTGCTATCTCACTGCTTACCCCTACTTCTGTATCATTTAAAAAGAACCAGCTCAACAACTGAACCTTGGAGGACTCCACTTTTTACTTCCTTCCATTCTGAGAATTTTCCATTTATTGCTATTTCCTGTTTCCTGTCCTTTAGCCTGTTACCAGTCCAAAATCTGCCCTCATATTCCATTCAAAAGCCTTTGGTGAGGGACTTTGTTAAAAACCTTCTGAAAGTCCAGATAGATAATGCCAATGGGATCATGTAACTATTTTGGTGTAAGGCTAACATTTCCAAAATTCTGCACAGTTGAATGTGGCAGCTATGGGATGAAGAAGTGAGGGCAGTAGACAGTTTTCTTCTCCTGGACTTCGGAACAGACACAGATGGAGAGCCAAAGTAGAGTGTAATTCTAGGAAAGCATCCATCAAGTCATAAAGTGTAAGAACATTTCACTGACAAAGATCAGAATCAACAGAGCAGCGGTCTTTCCTATGCCAGTGCTCAGGTGTGGAAGCTGGATGCTGAGGAGGCTCTTCAATTATGGATCCTGAGGGCGATAATAAAGATACATGGACTGCAAGAATAACAAGTTGGCCTGTCCTGGAACAAAACCTGACTGCTTCCTTGAAGCGATGGTCAGCAGGCAAAAACTCGTACACTTTGGGCATGTGGTAAAAGAGCTGCTGGCTAGCAGAGGAAGACAGATAAATAGGATCAAAGTGATGACAGTACTGGGATGATTTCACAGGTATTCCAAAGACTTTGCTGATAGCGCTCTTCCACTCTGAAAGTGACTTGAAGCTGCATTAAAACTTAGGTGTGAACGTAGTTTCAAATGTCTTCTTCAGCACCACAATTTCAAAGTGTCAGTTTTTTGACACTCAGACTTCCTTATGGTCCAACTCTCACAGCCATACATGACTACTGGGAAAACCACTGCTTTGACAATATATGAGCCTTTGTCAACAAGGTGATGTTTCTGTTCTTAAATGCTATCCGGGTTTACCATAGCTTTCCACCCAAGGAGCAAGCCTCTTTTGATTTCAGTGATCAGCAGTGGTCTTGGAGCCCAAGAAGGTAAAATCTGCCACTGCTTCCATTTCTTTCCCTTCTATTTGGCAGGAAGTGATAAGACAGGATGCCATAATCTTAGGGTTTTCTTAATATTGAGCTTCAAGCCAGCTTTTACACCTTCTTCTTTCACCCTCATTAAGAAACTCATTAATTCTCTTTCACTTTCTGCCATTAGAGTGATTGTGTTTGTGTGTCTGCATTCTTAATTCTCCATGCATTCTTAATTCCAGTTTTTGATTCATCCAGCCTGGTATTTTGAATTATGTACTCTGCCTATAAGTTAAATAAATGGGGTGACAATATACAGCCATGTTGTATTCATTTCCCATACTTGAGCAAATTAATTGTTCCACCTTCACTTCTGTTGCTTCCTGAACCACCTACAGGTTCCTTAGGAGATAGGTAAGGTGATCCGGTACTCCCATCTCTTTAAGAACTTGCTACAGTTCGTTGCCATCCATACAGTCAGAAGCTTCAGCAAGGAACTCCCTTGCTTTCTCCACAATCCAGTGAATGTTGGCATTTTGATCTCTAGTTCCTCCGCCTCTTGGAAAACCAGCTTGCACTTCTGGTAGTTCTTGGTTCACATATTGCTGAAGCTGAGTTTGCAGACTCTTGAGCGTGTTCTTGCTAGTGTGTGACGTGGAATTGGAATTGAAATGTAAACTTTTCCAATCCAGTGGTAACTGTTGAGTTTTCCAAATTTCCTGACATTTAGAGTGTGCAACACTTTAACAGTATTCTAAATAGTTCAATGTTCTCTCACCTCCATTAGCTCTCTTCACTCTCTAGGACAGTGATGGCTAACCTTTTGAGCTTGGTGTGTCAAAATTCACAAGAAAACCTAGCTTAACTCGGGTGCTGTGTCACTTCCAGAAATATCCATAATTTTGTGATATTTGTAGCTCTAGTAAGAAAGTTATATTTTTGATATATGTATTTTATTAAAAGCAAAAATGAATAATTCTTTACATTTGCTAAATCTTCAATTGAAAGTTGGTATTTTGTACACTTCAAGAACAAGCAAGCACTACATGCCCAGGTGCCAGGGTGACCAAGTGTGTCACCTAAAAGGGCTTGGCGTGTCACCTGTGACACGCGTGTCATAGGTTGTCCATCACCGCTCTAGGACATCTAACTCTAGTTCTGTGACTGCATCATTGTGGTTGTCAGTGATGTTACTGTCTTTTATTGTTCTTCTGTGTGTTTTTGTTGCCTCTTCTCAATCTCTTCTGTTTCTTCTAGGTTCCATTTTTGTGTTCTCATGCCCAATTTTGCAATTAAACGTTTTCTTGATACCTCCAATTTGCTTGAAGAAATTTCTTGTCTTTAGCATTCAGTTGTTTTCTTCTGTTTCAAGAAGGCCGGTTTTGGCTTGTGGTTAATGTGTTGGATTCTTACCTGGTAGTCTTCTGGTTTGAGTCTGCACTCCTGCCTGAAGCCAGCTGGGTTACCTTGGGTTAGTCACAGCCAGCTGCTCTGAGTCCCCTTAAGGGTGAGAAAAATGGGTTGTAAAAACCAGCTCTTCTTCCTCCTATTATCTCTCCATGCTATTATCTTGAATGTACCTTTCTCTTTCTTCTTGGCTTTTGCTTTCCTTCTTTCTTCAGCTGTTCATAAAGTGTCATCGGACAGTTGTTTTGCTTTCTTGCTCTTTTTCTTTGGGATGTTTCTTGTGTTGCCTCTTGTTCAGTGTTACAAACCTCTGTCCATAGTTCTCCGGGTACACTCTTTAATCTACCAGATCTAATCCTTTGAATCTGCTCATCACCTCCACCGTTTATTCTTCTAGTGCAGTGTTTTCCAAAGTGTGGTACGTGTACCCCCAGGGGTACAGGAAGAGTTTGGTGGGGGTACGCGTGTATGTACCAAAAAAAGAAAATAAATATGTTTTGATTTTTATTAAATTATGTTTTTTATGAGGGATACTCAGCGTTATGAAAATTATAGAAGGGGTACACATATGTCAAAAGTTTGGGAAACACTGTTCTAGTGGTTTCCCCTAATTTCTTCAATTTAAGTCTGAATTTTGCAATAGGAAGCTTGTGATCTGAGCCACAGTCAGCTCTTAAGGCTTTTTTTTAACTGACTGTTTAGAGCTTCATATTCGGCAGCAAAGTATATAATCAATCTGATTACAGTATTGAGCACAGTATGGTATTGTGTGTAATTTTCTTAGCACCCTCTCTTCCATGATTTCAACTTTTAAAATTTAAATTAAATCAACTTTTTGCCTGGTTAAAACATACCTCTTTACCTGGGCCTTTGATTCATAGGCCCTTTCCGCAGTTACTTGGTAATCAAGTTGCTGTTAAGAACATATTATTTACACAGCAATCTAGATCAAGGAGCTGCTAAGAATATGTCTTCTGCATGGGATCAGAGTAGATTCAGATCAGAACTGTGCTAAGGGCTCACTAATCCAGATTAGTGGTAGATGAGATAAATGTGGTCTACATCTGTGCTAGCACTCTTTAGCACACATTTGTTGTTCTAAAGCCCCCTCAGTGAAGATGCCTCTGTCTGTGATTAATCTGGATCTAGCTAATATGGATTTACCAAGGTAAATGCGGAAAGAGCCATAGTTTCCACTGCATGTTATCCTGCAAGAGTGAGTGCCGAGCTTGATTCCGCGCTCCCTCACAAAGCCAGCTGGGTGACCTTGGGCTAGTCGTAGCTCTCTCCTGAGATCTCACAGTCCCACCTGCCTCACAGGGTGTCTGTTGTGGGGAGAACAGAAAGCTTTGTCAGCTGC
>MTQE01002781.1:502812-523447 GCA_014337955.1 Aspidoscelis marmoratus
AGGAGCGGCATAGAAATTGAATAAATAAATAAATAAATAAATAAATAAATTAGTCTCAAATGTGAAATTGGAAAGCTTTATGTTTGGGGAGTAGCCACATATTTTAGAAGACCTTTCTTAGGTATGCCTGTTGTGGTTTTCCGCATCCCCTTTCAGGATGTCTTGCCTAATAGAAGAAAAATGTCTTTGTTACAGAAAGCTTGTAAGATAACATCACGGGGCATTCCTGTGGGAGATTAACAAGTACTCAGGGAGTCTGGTTTTTCACGCCCAAATCAGAAATGTGTCATTTAGTTATTGATAGAACAGGATCTCCCAGGAAGTTGCGCGTCTGACAGGCCCTGTTATCCTGATGTGGCCTTTGTAAGGAGGGTATCAGAAACCTATTCTAGTACAGTATCGTATCAGTCTTTGGGGAAGGCTGTTCCCCACCTTCACCTTCAAGAAGGCAGCTGAAATCTTTCTTGGCCTTGTGGTCATTTACATTTTACAGAAAGCATTTTTGATAACGTGGTTTTTCCTGCACAGTTTCAGGGCTTCTGTTTTTTTCCATTTTTTTCTTCCATGAAATTAATTGCCTATGTACTCTTTCTTCTGTTGGGTGACATATGGTTAACATCGGCTTTCCAGATTTGGTCCCAACTGGAAAAGACATCTAGAACAAATAAGGGATTTAGTTTTGTCCTCAGTTTTTCTCTAGAAATCAAGGGAGAGGAATAGTCTTTTATTACGGGGCCAGAGATGGCCTCCTAAGTTGTTCCTCTCTCTCTGAAAGTCTACCACTCCCAACGATACTCGGGTGTTTTCTTTAAGGATTAAGATGTTGTGAGCAAACAAGGAGTGGTGTGATTGACTTGGGCCTTTTGAGAGCAGCATTCTATGTAAGCTTGGCCACATGGTTGCAGTCCACAGAACTGCTGCCCCACCAGCATGGTGATTAGAATCTACTTCTGTTGTGCGAAGGTTCCTGACGTTTCCCTTAGCTATATAGGAGAAAGGAGAGCAGCAGAGGCAGGCTCTCCTTGGCTTCTCTTTCTGCTGCTACTCTACTCCCCTCTTCTCACTTATCTCCTCATGGTCTTAACTCTTGTCTCAGTTCCTCCCAGTTGGCCGTGCTGAGCTAGGCCTCAGTGCAGGTGTGTGCGCAGTGACACACACACACACAGATGCTGTTGCTATCTCTTCCCCTTGCTTCCTGTCTTCTTCCCAGTTTTTCTTCCTTTCCTCCCTCTTCCTCTTGACAGAAGTTTGGTTGGCTGTCTGGTAGTGACAGGATGACTGGTTGCTTGGCTGGCTGGTGAGCCAGTCTCTCTTGTCCTTCTGTCCAGGGCATCTCCCGCCATGCAGCTGCAGCCCAGCAGTCCACTGGAGGAGCGGAGAAGGATCAGGAGGGTTGGTGCTGTTGACGGATGTGCCAGTGTGACTAACTGGCATGGAGCTGAGGGGAAGGCAGCTGAGATTGAGAAGAGACTGAGATGAGGAAGATGGGAAAGGGAAGGCAGGGGAGCAAAGAAACATGGAGGCAAGAAAGATTCTGTTGCCCAGCCTTAGATTTCCCACGTGTAGGCTCTGTTTGTGCAGAAAGACAGGGGACAATCCCTTCAGATTTTCCCCAAAACTGTCTTTCTTAACTCTGGAAAGCTTTTCTGGGCCATGAACAACTTCTTTTCTTCCACTGGCCCCAGTCTCAACATAATGAGCAAGCAAGGGGGCCTGTGTTTGTGTGGCTGGACGAGGCAGGCGCTGGGATGTACCCCAGAGCCATCCTGTGCGCCTGTGTGCATGCCTGAGGGAAGAAGTCTCATGGTCTGACTATAGTGTTGGTCTGAGCAGTGGGCTTTAAAACTCTCTGCCCTGTCCCACTCGTTAAAGCAAAGGAAACCATTCTCTCTTCCATCATTAAATCATCGTTTTTGTGGCCACGTGCATCCTGCGAAAGCTGTTCTGGCCCTGTGTGTTAAAGAGGAAGCTGACCTCTGAAGCCCTGCAGCTCTTTTAGTCTGCCCTCTCTTTTTTAATAAACATGAATTTTATTCGTGAGAAATGGGATATACAGGAACAACGCAAAGACAGAGGAGTAAAATATAAAAGAGTATAACAATTCACAATGAGAGAGCCATTATGTTTAAAAAATAATCATTAGCAGACTAGATGTGACGTTAACAAATAACAATACAATCTATTTCTATTGTCTTGTGAAATTGAATTAGGAAATTAATAGATTGTTTCAAGAGGGCAAATTCTGAGTTTATCAGTTGGATTTGGGATAATAAAGGATTCCAGACTTCGAAAAAGGAATAGGTTTCCTTTTCCCCCTTAAGTCTGCAGTTTGGGGCAGATATTGACTCTGATATAACAGTATCTATTAGTGTGGTGTACCAGCTGTTGAGGTTCAGGGTTAAAAGGGACTTCCTGTTTTGGGCTATTACTTTTTTCCCCTTTCATATCATAAAATATAATAGGATTTGAACATGCTTGGAGATTGAGACTGATCAAACTGAGCTCTGCTGAAAATGTAGAAGAGACCTGGATGTATTTATGGTACTCTCTTTCATTGATGTACCAGTAGTCTCTAATTGTCCACGAAGTCCACCACTGTCAGGCTGGCAAAGAATAACCATGAGACTCTTTCTTTAAAAAGATGAACAGTGATTTATTTCAGCTCAGTGTAAAGGCATTTTTTGTTGGGAGCAACTTAGAACAGAAAGCCTAGCATATTTATATGTTTCATAGCTGGGCGGGGTTTGGCCTTCAACCAATGATCAATAACTATTTTTTCAAAACCAGTTTAAACTTGGAGCCAAAATGTATCACTTGACCCCAGCAGGGAGGGGGGAGTTAACTGTCACTTCCCAAAACAACAGACAGCTGCTATGTACATATATACAGAATCATAAAGGTGGTAGAGATCCACATGGATCTGCCTTCTCTTATAATTGAAAGAGGGGAAGTATCTACTAGCAGTTCACAGAATACAAGGCTAGGATTCAGGGGGATCCTTCACTTACACAGGACTCCATTTTCCTTTCTTATGTTCTTTTTTATTAAAAAAAAAGCCCTGAAAGTCATTTTTGTAATTGTTGGTGATTATTCTTGAGGCTACATCCACACACAGTAAAAAAAAAAAAAGCCTGAAAAACAGTTTAGGTGCAATAGTATCCAAAGTGAGTGCCTTTAATTCACATTCTCTGGCTTTTAATATGGATTAAAAATGTCCATATGCAGCCACCTCTAAACTGCTTTTGAGGTGGGAATGCTATGCTAATAATGTCAGACTGCGCTGACAGAGATTGTAAGGGAAAATTGGCAGGCATTGTGAGATGTGTCTGCGTAAGGTGGGCTGCAGGAATGTTGTGAAGTGAAGCTGTAAGTTTTTGGAAGGTGTTTGAAATGCTAACAAATCTGTCTGGTGTCAGGATGGCAGAAGACAAAAGGAGGTGGGGGCAGAACATCAACAATATTTATTTATTTGTGTCTTTATCCAACGCTAAAGATCTTGGGATGGGTTACAAAATTAAAATGACCCTGCTAAAATAACAACACTACCTGAAATTCAGGAGGGGAAGCTGTTTCCTCAGTCAGAGACCAGGGTAAATAGATGTGTCTATACTAATCTTCTAAATATATAGTAAAGATGCTGGCATACCTCAGGGGAGAGTTTCATAGCTTGTGGGCTACCACTGAGAAGGCCCTGCTTTTGGCCGCCATTTCTTTTAACTACTGAAGGTGGTATGGGCAGGCCGATATGGGACAAGGTATTCCCATATTTGGAGCCCAAGCCATTTGGGGCCTTGTAGGCTAAAGTTCATTTTTCCAGTTTCACTGAACAGTAGCATTATATTGATGATTTAATATTAATATTAACTAATATAAGTAGTCTATATCCTTTTCTGGGCAGTAATTAATAGTTTGGGGGTGGTGGTTTTTGCATACTATGACTTTGCAGCAGAATAGCTCCTAGATCTAAGCCCAGCCTGGGTTGGCTATAAATGTATCAAGGGAATGGTTGGCTTTATGGCTGATGAAGTGACCTGGGGAGTGGGCTGCACTTGAAGAAATTCTGTCCAGATCTAACTGGGCCCTACTTTTGAAAGGGAAGCACATTTCATTACTTTCAAAAACCAAAAGTGGACTGCGGGGGAATCCGAGTCTCTTACTTTGTTTATAGCTTCATGCGACAAACAGAATGTCTTTCCCAGGGTATTGTACTTGTCACTGGCCACTAAATCCTAAATCTCTCCTGTCTCACCTGTCCCTTGAGAATTATTACAAGTTGCATTCCCTCTACTTGCCTGGGCCTTGACTGTGGTTGAATAAATATCCCCGTTCAGCCTGTTGCCCTGCATATCATTACAGACAGCCCCCGGAATGGAATGGACACTTTGCTTGTTGGAGGCACAGTAGTTGTGAGCTGCTCCCATTCCGAACGGCTCCTGTGGCCGAGCCCTTTATCTGCTCGCTTAGCGGCACCTCCTTGGCATTCCAGTTGCTGCTTTTCCTTCAGTCAAGGTGCCTCTCTGCTTTCGCCACCGTTGTTCACTGATGAAACTGGCATGTTAATCTGCCCTGGTGATGATGGAATCTTTGGTCTTCTGGAATGAGACAGAATGCAGTGATGAGTGTTGGGGATTGGGAAAGGAGGTAGCGGATGAAAGATGGTGATGACAGCGCTTCTCAGACTCTGTTTTCTAAGTGCTGCAATGTTTATTGGGTAAGGTGTCCATTTGAGCTGCAGAGTTCTTAGTTGTTTATTTTATTTAAAAATGTATATCCTGCCTTCCCCAAAAGATCTCAGTGTGGGTCACAACAACAACAAAATAACCATCAGCTATATACTCAGATGCTGTAAAAACTTATGCAGACTGACGATTAACAAAGCCATAACACAGTGGCTAAGATGATCCCACTGGAATCTTTGCAAAAACTACCACCTGACCACGGCAAAGAACTAGTGAGATGACAAGTGGAAGAAAATGAGCAAGCCAAAATACTGTGGGACTTCTGTATTCAAACAGACAAGGCTTTGGCACATAACACACCTGGTCTGAACGTTGTTGAGAAGAAAAAAGGTGTAGCTCATTGATACTGCAATACCTGGCGATAGTGGAGTCAATGAGAAACAACATGAGAAAACAGTCAAATATGAAGACTGGAGGATTGAAGTGCAGAGACTCTGGCACAGGCTGGCAGTTGTGGTACCTGTGGTGACTGGCACACTGGGTGCCATCCCAAAAGACCTCGGGTGGTACTTGAAACAAATAACTGTTGACAAACTCATCGCTTGGATCTGCACACATCATACACCGATACATCATGACATCCTAAGTTCTTGGGAGCAACTCCCTGTGCGATGAAGACCAGCTCCAACTAGTGTCCTGGTGGTTGTGCTATACTACTGTTTTGTGTGTTAGTTAGATTGCTTGCTTCTTTTTGGCATTACTTAGGATCCAGATTGCTGCATCATTTCAGACAGCAGGATCTTTAAGGAGAGAAAAGAATGCTTGCAGAAGTACTGATGTACTCATTCCACCACACTGATTTTGCCGTAATGACTTGCTTCATTCACACTAGATGTTCCCCCATAGACACTTTTGTGCTGATCCAAAGTCAATAACCAGTGGCTCTGCTAAAGATTGTGAGAAATAAAGCACAATTGTTTTCTAACCAGCAATTATGGGAACAGCTCTGGAAAAAGCAGTTGTGGAAAATAAACATTCCTTGACTACCAGCAAGCACTTTACTTGCCTTTATTTGCATTTGGCCTGTGAGCCTTTCATCCTCGTGTGCCAGAAACTCTTGTCATTATGTATTAAAACTTTGATGTCACATAGATTAAGGAAAGAGAAGCAAGCCCTGTTTCAAGGAGGGTTCATAGCCAAAACAAGCTGTAAAATTCTGCTTTGGGACAGTGTTGTCATGTGAAGGACATTAAAATTCTCCTGTAATAGGAACAAAAACTGCCGCTGGGTTTGGTAGCTTTGAAGAGGGAACCCATGAGTTGCTTCTCACTATGGATTGCTGGTTTGGTAGAGAGTCGGATCGTCTTTTCTGATGGTTCAGCGTGTTGCTCATCCCAGGCTGGTTTGGCTCTGGCTGAGCTGCCCTGCGCACCTCTCTACAGACTGCAGCCTCCATTGTTTGATTTTCCACACACACCTTTTTTGTCTGGAGTTATATATGCTAGATGTGATGTTGGCGACTGAACAGCCTACTAATCTGCTGCCTGAACCTCTGGATTCCAACAAGGATCCCAGAAGGATGCTCCTCTTTCTCCTTTTGCCCCCTCAGATGTTCTGCAGTGACCTTACCTGAGCTCTTTGCTCCAGGGGAGGTTTGTATGATGGCAGCTGACCTGAGACTTTGACATTTGCAAAACCTTTCTGTGATAGCTTGGAACATCTTGGGCAGAGATTTTCTTACTCTTCATTGGCAACGAACATTAGCAATAATTTGTTTGTTTATTTGAAATATGTAACGCTTCTGATTGGAAGAGCCTAAAGTTGTTTACAGCTGTGCGAGTTGAGTTGAAGAGGTGCCTGATAGTTGTGTGAAGGGCTGTAGCTTAGTGGTAGTGTAGAAGGTCCCAGGTTCACTCGCTCTAAGATGACAGTGGCAAACATAATTTATATTATTGTCCAGAAAATAGGGTGTGAATGCTTTTGTGTGGTTAGAGGGACTGAACTCAACTCAGTGGTCTTTAATTTACATCGTAAAATGTATAAAGTCCTCAGGCAAAAGGCTTTCATGCCATGTTACTTACCATAATACCCTGTTACATGGTGGACAGAGAAAGAACTTGAATTTGGTTATAGCCAGAAGGCCTTAAGCTGGGTCCTTCAGGAATATCACCCTTTTGAGCATCAGTTAGTGCATGTCCAGATCCTTACATGTCCACATCAACGAAAGTGTTTATTGGATGGATTGTAATAGCAGGCTTTGCATGTAGGCTGTCTGTTACTGTCCATACTTGTCTTTGTAGTTGTTGACTCGGGCTGTACGAAGTATCGTTTTGCTGTTCAAGCTTAGCATTTCTAAGGAGGTGTTAAGTCAGTTTGGTCTTGTGGTTAAGAGTGCCTAACTCATATCTGGTAGTCTCCCAGTTTGATTTTGCACTCTTACACAAAGCCAGCTGGGTGACCTCGGGCTAGTCACAGTTCTTTTTCAGAGTTTTCACAGCCTTACCTACCTCACAGGGTGTCAGTTGTGAAACGGAGCAGAAGGTTTGTCAGCTACTTTGGGTTCCCTTAAGGGTGAGAAAAACAGGGTATAAAACCTGACTTATATTTCTTATATTTTTGTTTTTGCACTTGATGATCCCAGGGCATGTGGCAAAACGTAAAACAAAATAGCAGAACAAAATCCCCTAAGTCTGAATGAATATGAAAGGCCCAAATTAAAAAAGATAAAATAAAAAAAATCCAAACACAGTAATATGTAGAGGGCTGCTGTAGGGGGAGGGTCTAGGTTCCAAGATCTCATTCAGCCATGAAGGTAGACAGAGAGGTGTATCTATTCTATGTGTATAATTGTAACTGGGAGCGAGTGTAACTCGGGGGTAGAGCAAACTGCCTGGAAAGCGGATGGTTGCCATTTGATTCCCAGCCTCCACTGGGGAGCAGGCAATGAGGTGCCCATGCGGTCATCCAGAATTGGATACGACTCCAACACGTTGCAACTGCAAATATCCAACGAGAGTCATATTTCTATGTTGGTAATTCCATCAGTATTTTTCAACTTGAGAGCTCTTGGACATTGCTACTTATTTTCCTTGTTTTTGGGTTGCGGTAGCAAAAAAATATATAACCCCCCCCCCCAAAAAAAAGAAATCGCATTCTTTTTCTTGCTTGCCACTGAGTTTGTGAATATACAAGTTTGCTGTGCTTAAGTAAAGCTTCTTGCAGAGACCCAAAGATGGTATTAGCCGTGTTGTCAGTGTGCTAGACATCAAAATTGCTGGAAGCAAGCTATTTCTGCATTTTATAAAGTTTGAGGGTTTTTTTTTAATTATTACAGTCGGTGCTCTGATAAAAGGGAATATGTTAAATGGGTTGGAAGATCATCCTTCCTCAGTATTTGACTTAAGGCTGTTAAAATGATTCCATGACTTTGCTTTCTTAATTCCCTCCTCTTTTGTGATGGCTGCTGCATTCTTCCTGTTTCCATCCCCTCTTTCAGTCCAAGTGGGCACAAGTTTTTTTCACCTGATCTAACTGACTTAGCTGGCATTGCCACCTCACTTTTAACTCTTTCTGCTTTCAACAGGTCTCTGCCTTCTGCCTTCCTCGCTGCCGCCGCCAGATTGTAGCCCAGCCACACCATGGACAGATGATCAGAGCCCTGTCCCCGCCATGCTGCAGCTGCGTGGCCGCTACCTGCTGCTCTTCCTGGGTGTGCAGCTGGTGGTGATGGCCCTGTTGTACCATGAGGGCTACCGCAAGCGCGTGGCTTACTTCCTTGGCATCTTTTACAAGGGGGGCACGTTGACTATGTTGACCAGCTTGCATAACATCTCGCTGCCGGGCGATGTCTATGCCAACCTTACTCTGATTGCCCACCCGCCTCTGCCTCCAGAGGAACTGCCTTACTGTCCGGAAGTGTCTCCTTTTCTTGGTAAGGGGGCCAAGGCTCATGCGTTTCTATCCTGGCTTTCTTGAAGGCACTTGAGTTTGAGCTCTGTTCTTGAATTCAGATGACAGCGGATGGAATAATACTTCAGCAAGACAGAAAATCCATACAATGTCCTCTTGTTGAATCAACTAGTAGTTCATAAAGGTGACACAAACTGTTAGGCTGCACCCAAAATGTAAAAGCTAAGAGCATTTGGGCTTGTTTGGCATCCTAGTTCTTGATCAATTCATCTTGATTGAGCCTCCTGTGTAAAATGTGAAGGCGTCTTCATTTTCACACCGCTGGTTGTGAAATGCTAATTTCTGGCTTGCTTAGATGTTTAACACAGCAGCACTGTTTACCAAATAGAGCTGAATTGTGATGGGGGAAAAAACTGAAAACATTGGGAATTGAGCAAAGTTCAAAAAATGACTTCAGCTAAGTTTCTAAATGCTTTGAACAACTTCTCTTCCAGTGTGACTAAATGATGTTCTACTATGTAGCTGAAGTTTAAGGATTAACGAATAGGAACTGAGTGGGCTGATGAGAATCGTTTAAAAATAGAAGAATCAAGATCAATTCTGAATGATCGTTCTCGTCAAAATTGAAAATATCTGTAGCCATTCTCCTGTTCGGTGTCTTGATCTCGCTATGGTTTTGACTTGCAATCTGTTAAGAGACCTCCAGGATGAAGAGAACACAGAATCTGATTGAGCAGATGTGTTTCAATCCGTAGGAGGGCCCATTCGAGTAACCTTCCCCCCAGGGCTGTCGCTGGAAGACATTTTGCGGAAGAATCCTCTCGTGAGGAAAGGAGGCCGCTACCGTCCTCCAGATTGTGATGCCATTCACAAGACCGCTGTCATCATTCCCCATCGCAACCGGGAGCAGCACCTCAAATACCTGCTGTACTACTTGCATCCTTTTCTGCAGCGGCAGCAGCTCAGCTATGGCATCTATATTATCCATCAGGTGTGTTGCCAACTAGCAAATGGACAGCACAGGGCGATAGTCCTGAGCGTTTCGGGGTGGGGGACAGGATCTTGTCCATTTATAGTGCAGTTAGTTAGTGTAAGGAGATGAGTAAGAAGCAGACATCTTCTTTCCTGGAGATGGGAACGGGGAGACCATGAATGTAGAATGCATGGCTCATTGTGCCATTTTTGCAGCTGTGAGAAACTCCTGCATACCATTGCTGTGGGATTCCCTTTCAAGCCAGAAGAGATATTCTCTTCTGGTGGGAGGCAGCATGCTCGTTGGTCACAGATGACCAGGCAAAGCTGCTTTCCTTCTTCCAAACATAGCAGTGAATTGCAGCTTCTGTTGTGCCCGGTCTGCTCTTTAAGGAGTGCAGAGTCAGATATCAAGGGGAAACCTTCAGCAACTGTAACAAGACAAGAGCTGGGTGACGAGTGTTGAGGGGCTTGTGCTTACTGAAATCTTTGAAAAGGTAGTTGATACTTTTCAGGAATCTTAGCTGTGATTCCACAGGAACTTAGGAAGTGCATAAAAGAGGTTCCCAGGCAGTTACCCATCCTGGCACCGTTTAGAGCTGCCTGGATTCATTGGAGAGACGGCCTTATGCGCTATCAGATTATGCCATCATCCCCATAGGAAGAGGACCGCATCCTATTTCTCAAACACGAAGCCAGGCTTACTTTGATCTTTTTGAAAATTACCATATGCCACCTTGCACTGAATTGAGCCCAGAGTGATCTGATTTTGGAGCGGTTACCAAAGGAGATAGTTGTTGGGAGATATCTGAAGGAAGAGCACTGTTTTCATGTTGTACCAAGTGGCCACTGACCCCTTGTGAAAGTCCAGCACCTCAAGGTGTGTTGAAATAAGTATTGCGTAAACTCATTGTCTCTGCTTTGACATAAACTCTGTGTACTTGCTTTTCAGGCTGAGAACTACACTTTTAATAGGGCCAAACTCTTGAATGTGGGCTTCAAGGAAGCTATGAAGGATGAAGACTGGGACTGTATGTTTTTTCATGATGTGGATCTCATCCCTGAGGATGACCGCAACGTGTATACCTGTGACCGTTTCCCCATGCACGTGGCTGTCGCAATGGACAAATTCGGCTACAAGTAAGACTCGGCGGCTTTCATAGAAAAGTTGACATTTCTTCCAGCTTTCCTGTGTTTTTAAACTACAGGTGTCCCTTCTGCGTACCCTTCTTTGCTTTGTGAAAACATGAGCACAAAAAAAGAACTGTCTAAAATGAGACATCTTTGGCCAAACGTCACACAACCATATCGTTTTACTGATTGGACTTTGAAGGCCTGCTCTTATCCCGCAGTTGCTCTGAGGTCTTTGGATTAAAGATAGAATTTAAAAAAGGGGGCGTTCGTTGGGTGGATGACTTCCTCTTCTGTAGGACTGACTGACAAGAGGGAGTAGTGAAATTCTTGGAGGTCCTTCTGTGCCTTTGGGTGAAGACATCAGCTTAGCCATTATACATGCTGCTGTGAGGCAAGAGACATTTTTATTTATTTATTATTTGTATTTCTATCCTGCCCTATACCCAAAGGTCTCAGGGCGGGTAACAATATTATATTAATCTTAGACAGGTCTCTGCCCTCAGACTTACAATCTAAAGAGACAAGATACAAAAAGAAAATGGTGTGGAAGGGAACAGGGAAAAAATTTATGGGAACATTGATGTAAGACATCTGAGTTGAATACCCATATAGTACATTGGCACATCCCATCTAGTCCAGCATCCTGTCTCGCATTGTGGCCCAACGGCTGCTTTTGGGCTTGAAGCAAAAGACAAAGGTGAACCCTTCACTTTCTCTCAGTTCCCTGCAGATGGCCTTGAGGGCATCCCACCTGTCTCCCCAATGCAGAGGCAGTACCTGTGCATCCTTTCTAGTAGCCCCTTTCTGTTGGTCTGACCGGAACCAGTTGCTATGTTTCCTCCAGTCTTTCCTTGAAGAGTCATTCCATTTGCATTTGTACCTGACTTTACTGCTTTTGTTCTTCCCTTGCCGTTTGTTTTGTGTGATGTTTGCTGAGCTCAAGGCACGCAGGCAGTTCCGCCTGTCTTATCCTTCACCTATACGGTGGCTACTTGTGTGCATGGTACTAACCAGTGGATATCTGATAAAATATATAGCTTTTTTTTTCTGTATTTTTTTTCCAACCATTCTGGCAGGCTTCCCTACAAGACCTACTTTGGAGGGGTTTCAGCTCTCAGTCCAGAGCAGTACATGAAAATGAACGGCTTTCCCAACAACTATTGGGGCTGGGGGGGTGAAGATGACGACATTGCAGTCCGGTAAGGATGTCCTCCATGAAGGGGGCAGAAGCGCAAGCAGATTTGTTCCTGCCTCTTCAGTTGAAGAGCTTGCCCTTTACATGGCTGTCAGCCAGTCTTGTCTGCAAAGATTTCAGGTGATACAATGTCGTGTGAGATCCTTGGAATCTGAGCTGTCGAGGCCTTATCTTCAATGATAAAAAGTAATCTTGCAGATAGGGATTGGGCAAGATGGGATAAGGGGCCAAGACTGGAATCAAACAAAGTAATAATCTGTGAATGGAGCTGAAGAGTTTATGTTAATTGAAGTAGTATGTGGATGGCTCTCGATAATGGAGACTCAGTCGATGAAAGAACAGGTAATACAGGAACCAACTGATCTTACACACAAAATGTGTCTCTTAGGGAGAATGAGTGGAAGCAATAAGGATATGAAAAATAAAGATTTATCGTTGAAATTGTTACTGGTGGCAAGACATACTAAACTGTGTGGGTAGAAAGGTGAGGGACAAGGGAGAGATGGAAATATCATGTAGGGGAATCATATTTGATGTGATAAAGAGTTAAAAGATTAAAATTGAAAGGATTGGCTATTAATAGTGAGACAACAAAGGGAAGGGATAATGAGAGATTTCCCTAAGGAAATAGAAGAAATAATTGGAGAATGGACCTGTAAAGGCGGGGGTGGGGGGATAAAATACGAGCCGGACTTGTCTGGGAATATCGGGTTTGATTCTGCCCTCCTCTGTGAAGCCAGCTGAGTGATCTTAGGCTAGTCACAGCTCTCTTCTGAGCTCTCACAGCCCTCCTGCCTCACAGGGTGTCTGTTGTGGGGAGAAGAACAGAAAACTTTGTCAGCTGCTTTGAGTCCCTTTAAATGGGTGAGAAAAGCAGGGTAGAAAAGCCAACTCTTCTTCTTATTGTATGGCAATAAAAAGTTTTTAAAAAAGATAATGTAGATCCTGCTGATCCTGCTTTGTTCCCTTTCACACAGGGTAGCACTGAGTGGGATGGTTATTTCACGTCCATCAATTCAATATGGCCGTTACCGTATGATCAAACATGGGCATGACAAAGGCAATGAACAGAACCCGAAGAGGTGAGCAGAGGGACTGCGAAGGAAAGAAACTTGGCCTGTGCATTTGCAGACTGCTGTCATGTAAGATTAGGGACGGATTCCAGCTGTGCAGAATATTTTTTGTGACATTTTTTAGCTGTCATATACACCTTCAAGATGTGCAAAGTTACTGAAAATGTAGTGGCATATAATGTTCCCTTTCTGAGAAAAGGAGGAAATCCGTTAGTTTGGATAGGATTAAATCAAGCCCAGAACTGGTCAAAAGTACTGAACTCATATATAAATAGGTTAACAAATAGGGCATTCAAAGCAGTTAGGAGTAGACAGGTATTTTTGCTTTAATGTTGTTATTTTTCCTGATGTCTTTGATTTGGCCGATTTGTGGTGCAGAATAACCATGGGCTAATAACCAAGGAGAGAGGGATAGTTAGTTCAGCTCACCAGGTGAAATCTCGGCCTTTCTGCCACTGACCCCTATGCCAAATGGTCTCAATTATCCTTTTTTGGGTTAGAGCATTACAAAACTCTATTACAAAGTATAGTAAAAGTTGTAATTGGTAGAAATTTGTTGACATAGTCTTACCATTTTAGGCTTATCTGTCATTGGCTTTCTAGCCTGTAATCTTCTCTTGCTTTTCTGCTAAGGACTCACACCTCCTCCTGGCTGTTGGTTGTGGGTGAACTTGCAGTTACCCCTGTAGGGAACTCAGGAACACTCCCACACAGTACACCCACACCACGTGGAGCCACTTCTATACCAGAAGCAACTCTGCACGTGCCAGGATGCTCCCTACGTGTACAGCGGTAGAGCAGTCTGTACAGCTCTACAAGCTGCTGGGCTGGGACAGCCCTTCACTCTTCATTTGCAGCTCTCCCACGTGGCACATGCGCGTGGGTGCATCACTGTAGCCACAGCTCTGCAGTCACCTCCTTAATGGAGTCGTTAGTTTCTAATGCTTTGGGATGGTTTATCTTACAGCTTCCTCTCTGGGATGTTTTCCCAGGAAAGGCAAAGCATGAAAAGGTCCACAGTCTTACCCTGGTAGACTTATCGGCCGTTGGTTTTGTAGCGTTAGCCCGCTTTCATCCCCATCCTGTTCATTATTCTAAAATCTTTGCTTTTCCAAATGTATTCCTTGACTATTGGCACCATACTTTTCTTCCTCTCTCCCTGCCACTGTAATTTAGGAGCTAGGATTCCAGGGGTCTCAGTTGCCACTTCATGCTAATCGCTGCCATTTGAGATACCTCATCTCATAGAGTCGTTAAAGATATTAAGGGAAGGACAATAGCGTGGGCTGCTTGGAACTCCTTGGAAGAAAAGTTGGAGCTGTGAGTGATATCAGAATACACTCCTGACCTTTGCCTGCAAAGTCTTAAGGCATGTACTTCACCCTTGCAAGTGGCTTGCATTATGTTGGAAGGTAGACATAGGTTTTTACTATGTTATTGGAAACTTGCAAGTATGATTTCTTTACCTGATTGCAGGACCTTAACCAAGGGATTCAGTCTAGAGTTATTGCTTTGATGTATAAACGTCTCCCCTCCTTCAAGCGTGCAAGTTCTGTTCTTGGTGGGAAGAAAAATGAATTCTTGCATTGTCTCCCTGTGGTTTCTTGCAGATTTAATTTGCTGGCCAAAACGAGGAGAACGTGGAAGCAGGATGGTATGAATACACTGGAATACAAGCTGCTTTCCAAGGAACTCCAGCCTCTCTACACAAATATCACTGTGTTCATTGGTACCGAGAAAGGAATGCACCATTCTGTGTGATGAACTTGCCGCAGAGTGGCACTGGGGCCTGTACTGCCCCACCCTGCAACTGCTCCTGGACCAAGGAAACCAAAGACCCAGCTCTGAACAGTGTGGTTATCTGTCACGTGCTGACTTGTAGCGTCCAGCAAGGTGCTAGGGGTATTGCATTCCGTTGCCTGGAGAGGGGCTCCGTGAGACACGTCCTTACCGCCATGGATTTTGGGGGCTGGGTGGGGTTTGAATTTCTGAAACTCCGTTTGCAGGATGCCTTTTGTAACTGTTTGAAGGAGTGGCACAGTAGCTTGACCAGGGAACCAGAACCGTTCTTCACAGTCTTAACTTCCATGGTTGCTGTACCATGGTTTCTTTTTCTTATTAAAGTGCAATTTATTTTAAAGATTGTGGTCGGGTAGCTATTTCTGTTTCGGGACTCAGAAGACTTTGTGGTGTCTGGAGCTGGAACTTGGTCAGTTGGAGGGCAGCAGAGGCTTGGTTTTGTGATTAGTGTGTTGGACTTTTATGCGGAGGTCTCCCAGTCTGATTCCGCACTCCTCCACAAAGCCAGCAGAGTGGCCTTGGACTAGTCACAGCTCCCTTTCTGAGCTCTCACAGCCCAATTACCTCACAGGGTGTCTGTTGTGTGGTTTGTCGGCTGCTTTGAGCCCCCTTAAGAATGAGGAAAGCAAGGCATAAAAACCGTTTTCTTCATTTTCCAGGCTTGAGTGGCAAGTCACAGTGGCAATAGGACCACTTTAGACAAGGTGGGCCAGTTAGCAGCGCAAGTGGAAATTGAGGGCTTATGTGCGTATATTTACTGATGCCTAGAAAAATCAGATATAATGCCAGACTAACTTGTTCTCTCATCTTCCAAAGACTGTTTCCTGAGGAGGTACCTTCTGTTCATATCTTCCTTGCTGGAGGGATTCTGGCAGTATTTTCCCACCCACATTAGCATTATTTCCTCTCTGGCTCTTGAGCTTTGGCAGCTCAGCCTGTTCTTTCACTAGATATATATGCAAGACAGTCCCTTCCATCTCATCTGTAGCAGTTTGGGGGCTATTATGCCATGTTCCAAAACAGCTATAAATGAGATTGTTAACGGGCTGTGAAAGCTTACAATATGACCAGTCCCTTCCATAACGCTTGTCTGTCTTTCTAGGAGCAAGGTGTGGCTTTTGCTCCTCTAATCAAATATCCAGGAGGTCTGTATTTCTAACATTGTGGGACTGATAATCGCTTGTGAACAGGCAAGTTGAAACTAAATTACGCCTATAGTGCTGGAGTTTTTATTTTAGAAAACACTTTCTGGTTCCCACAGTTTTGTTATAAACTTGGAACTTGGTTCATTACTAATCTCACAAGCCACTTGCATTGATCCTACAGTTTGTACTTAAGTGGGAAGCTGCGGTGATAAACCTTGCCTTGCCGTTTCCTGGCTTCTTTTCTTCCAGGGCTATCTCCAAGCCCCTAAGTGTCAGCTTCTGAGCAAATTATAAAAGGCACCTGTTATGTAGTAAACACTGAGGCAGACACATTTGTGAAAGCATCTTAAGCATGTTCAGGTGTTAGCCAAACTATACTGAATTGCATAGCTTGACAGTATAACTGGGATCTCTCAAGAGCCCCACGAGATCAGATTTCACCATTGGACTAGACTATATAGCATAGATGGTAACCAGACAACTCAGCAAAATCCACTGGTCTGGCATACTTCCAACAAACTCACTGGAAGTTAGAGGTTGCCCAGGGACTCCACTTCAATCCCATGCTAGTGAAAAGGTAGTTGAAATGGTTGAAACTTGAAAGTCCAGTGAGAAAAGTATGACAGATGATGAACGCTGGATGCTAATATGGTTTATGAGTCAAGTCCAAGCAAGTGTTCTTTACAAAATGGGAGTACTGCCTAAAAGAGAATAAAAAGGTGGCGCTGGAGCAGAATGTTACATTTCTAAAAAGAAAAGTAGGAATGAAGCCCTTCTCCTGTATTACTAATGACCTGGACAACCAGGAAGCTGCTTTTGAAAGCTTAGGCAAGGTTAGCGTTGCTTTTTAAACAACAAGGATACAAAAGGGGAGTACTCAAGCTGATTTCCGGATAACTGTGGTGACTGTTAATCACTGAGGCCAATAGATTATGAGATGGAAGTTCGAGTTTATGAATTTAATTGAATAAGTCACTTTTGAATGAAAGTGAAAAAAACTTGATTTTCTAAAATACATTTAATTTGGACCCTAAAATCAGTATCCCCCCTCCCCCAAAAAGATTGTAAGATAGCTGCTGGTATGACTGACATTTTTAAGAACATTGGTCTTGATAAAACTTGCAGAAGATTAAAAGTAATAAAGGTAGTGAAGAGGAAAGCCTGCAAACTCATCTCTCAAGTTGTTCACCCGGAGACTCCTGGGTGAACTGCTGGTCATGAGATGGAAACTGTCTCTGCTAATGCTGAATTACAAATCTCACCCTTCCCTGCCAGGAGCCAATATGGCTGGACACAGAGGAGGGATGGATTGGCCACACCAGGTAGGGCAGTCTAGACTGTCCTGTTAGTCTACTGTTAACCATAAACACCAAATTTAAGGCCAGTTCTACAAACGCGAAGAGGGAGTTTTCTGAAAAGAAAGCAAGGCAAATTCAGTAAGTAAAGCATAGAGGCATCCAGTCTTAGGCAGCTGGGCACCCCCCTTGCCTCATCCCTCTTAACTTGCTCTTCATGTGAACTGGGTCAATGGTAAACAGTGTGGCAGCCAAAAGTTGTATATAATTAGACTGATTAAAACACAAGTGGACTGCGAAGCTCTAGAAGTGAAATTAAGTTCAGTGTAAGAATGGAAGACATGCACATTGGGACAAAATGGTTCTAACCTCTATATACACTGACCTAGTGTTGATTAACTAGAACCTTCTTGTTGTGGGGATCAGCTCACTGAAGCACCGAGAGACAGTGGCTATGGAAAATATTGATTACGTGCTTGAAATTAAAGACTGGAATACTACTGATGGTAAAATGTCATAAATGCACTTTAGATTATGTCAGACTTGGAATGCCTACAGGTATAACTAAGAACATAAGAAGAGCCCTGCTGCATCAGGCCAGAGCCCATCTGGTCCAGCATCCTGTCCCACACAGTGGTCCACCGATTGCTTATGGGTATCTCAAGCGGATGACAAAGGCAAAACTTTCACCTGCTCTCAAATTCCAGGAAATAGCCTTTAGAGGCTAGATGGGTCAGCTGTAGGAACATGGAGACATCCACATATGTACTATGTGCTGTTTTAACTGGCTTATCTCAAGAAGGGCATAACAGATCCAGAAATGTTACAGGAAAAGTCAACTAAAAATGAAGGCAGCTATTTAAGATTATGTGTGATACTGAAAAAGGGTGATTTTTCTGTTCACCAGTTTGGACCTTTCCACATGATTGACAAGCATATTCTTCACTTACATAGGTAAAGAATGTCACCATAAAGTCTTGATAATGGCTATTAGCATATGAAGCTTTAAAAGACTAAAGAATGGTAGCAACTACAAATTACTGTTATTTATTGACAGCTACATGAAATTGTATGTAGACAGTGTGAAGGTGGCACTCTTAGGCTTCTCTTGGGCTGCCAGGGACAGCAGGTTGGTAACTGGAGTGGTGGTGGTGGGGAATCATTCATCCTCAACTGAATGATCCAATTCACTGTCCCAGTTCTTTTGGCCCCAAAGGTGTTACTGGACCACATTAACAAGTTCAGAAACCAGCTGTAATAGAGATACAGAGTGTATTTTAGGAAGCAACAAATTCTAAGCCAACTAGAATTTGAGCATGAAGTGAAATAGGAACGCTGATGAGCACAGCTGCCAGATCAACAGGTCCACTGAGTTGCTGTCTATCATATGACTGATTTTATGTCTTCCAACAGCCCCAGTGATCCTGGGGCCCTCAGTGTTGCTAGGTTACAACTCTGCCCGCCAATACATTGACTGTGTGGATGAGAGTGAGTCAGTTCAACTGCACTTCTTTATTCACATTTTTTCCAATAATTTCCATTCATTCATAGTGCTTTTCACTTTCCAGTCCATTTGAGTGCACATGAATACATTTTTTTTGCTATTTGTACCCAATTCCAGCATATGCAACTGAGCAAGTATGTGGCTTGTGTACTTACATAGCCATTATAGAATGTCTGTATATGTACACAACATATGTACATTGAGATTTACTGTAAACTAGCACAAATGCACCTTTTGCATTTCATGCATTTAACTGAAAGTGGAAATCCACTCCGCAGTGTCCTAAAATTCATTTTCACTCTGGCCCTAAGACTAATGGAACCTGTGCCTGCTCTAGAACCTTAACATCACTATATAAATACAGTAGCTTATAGAATAGTTGCATCCTATGTCAGGCAGTCTTTGCTGCCTCAAGTAACTCCATTACATTCGCTAAACTAGGATCTCTCTCCTTCGTTTTTGCTGTTACGCTGCCTAAATTGGGGTTCGGAAGAAAACATCCCTAACTGGTACACTTTTAAATTGTGTTTTGCCAGTTTCGTTTCACCCTGTACTCCAAAGGTTGAGTATAAGAGAGTGTTTCGAGGTTGTTTACTGTACTAACCCTACAAACTGAGCATTATCTGAACTGCTTGTAAAAAAAGATGCTACTAGATTTGAGCAGAGTAAGAGTCAACCATGGGCTGTTGACTCTTCCGCACTGACTTCAGGTATCATGGCTTTCAGGGCATTCAGGACTGCCCTGATCTAGGCCAGTATCCTCTGCATGGTAGCCAAACAGCTGCCCATGAAAGAGAATGCAGGCTTTGGTTCCATGTTCCATCCAATGGAAAATTAAAAAATTAGGAGTAGTCAGTGTTTCATGATCTTGGTTTGCAGGCCTAAGCCCCAGACCATCCTAGGAATGAAGTGAACCAAGTGAATGGCAAGCAATCTTGGTGGTTGGGTTGGAAAAAGAACTTGCCTGTGTGTTTGTTTTAAAAGCTGAACTTCATACAACTGTTCCTCTGGGCTTATAGCCCCTGATGAAAGTGGGCGGTTTTGTCTTTCCGCTGTATAGAATGACCACAGAACTCAAATGTAATGCACACCAAACATCAAACACCTGCTGTGGCTTGGATGTAGTCCACTAGTGAAAAATAACAGTACTGCCTTCTAGAAGTGAATTTGCTCGCTCTTGTCAATTAAATTTGGCTTCCCTCCACAGTATCCTTGATCTTGAGATTTTGCTTTTTAAACACGACTCTTCAAGACTCCCCAATTTTTTCTGTGGGTGCGGGTATGTATGTAAGCAGCTTGAATGCCACTTGCATCCACTAGCTTTCTAGCAGATCAAATAATCAAACTTCCCTTTGGTTTTACTGCTTTCAAGTTAGGGCCAGTCTCCACAGCACTGGTCTCGGTGCTAGATCAGGCTTCCTTGAAGATCTCTCCCAGGTTCAGGTAGCCTCTGAAAAAAGGTCTGGTGTCTCTGCTGTCCCTGAGGCTGCTGTTTGGAAGCCTTGGTGCCTGCACAAAAGCGCAGGGTATTTCAATGCGATGGGGGTGGCTCAGTGCACAGCAGGCAGCTTTGGAACTGTTTTTAATGCACTGGAGTTTTTGCAGCTTGGAGGACTGAAGTCCCCACACATGCCCTCAAACCCCTTCAGCGTGAGGCGCTGTGAAGATGGGCAAATGTCAGTGCCTCTCCAAGGCTGTTTAAAAGCCAAGTGCAGACAACCACCTTAGCCTTGAAATCTGCATCTCTTGTGATCACGCTCCTCAGACAATGCCTCCTTTGATAAGAATGTAGGTACAAGTAGTATGGAATGTTAAGAATGGCGGACGTGGAATCCAAATCCTGGAGATTTCTCCTGCCTTTGCTTGCACACTTGTTCAAGCATCTTTTGATGCTCAGAACTGCTTAGTGAAATACACTGCGGGGGGGGG
>MTQE01002781.1:523492-547118 GCA_014337955.1 Aspidoscelis marmoratus
GGGGGGGGGGGGGGGCAGGTGAGAGGAGCAAAGCCAAAGTAGAAAGAGAGGAGTAGATCATGTAGCAATTTAACAAGGATTAAATTGCCAGCAAGCACTCACCTGCCTTGTGGTGGAGGCTTCAGCTCTCCTTTCTGCCCACTGTCCATGCTGATTTAGGACAGATAGGAATTATAATCCAAGGAAAGAGTAAAGAGGCATGCCAGGGATGCTTAAGTTTACTTTGAGAATCCATGTATACCTTTGCAGACCATACAAACAGCTGTGACCACTACTTCCAAGTTAAGTTGTAATAGTAGTTGCTTTTGCAGTTTGGGCAAAGACTTTTAAGCTGATAAAATTTTATTGCCCACTCGCTTTAATTCTGAACTCACACTAAAAGGTAAGTAGTAACACATTTGACTATCCAAGACCCAAACAGTGAAGAAGTGGAGGAAAAGGAACCTGAAGCCTCTGGTGATCACTGAATAGCAGTTACACAGAAAAGAACAAATTCCTATGTTGAGTTAAAACAGATTTTAAAAGCTTGTTTGATTCATTTGTAAGGAAACCAGATGGCATCTATTCAGAATTCAGGTTCGACCCAGCATCCCAAAACGTATAGAACTTTTCACTTCTGTCGTACTTACAGTTTGCATGGCCGTGGCTGAAGCTTCTCCATCTTCAAGCAGGAAATTCTCTTCTGAAAGCACTACTGTGTTCCGTAACATTATATTATGGCAGTAGTTTTTGAGTCACTTCAGGCTTACAGCCACAGTTGTACCACGACACATGCGCTCAAATCCGCCTCCTTTTTGTGGTGTGTATTCTGCTCTAAGAAGTACAAATGCTTGCACAAAGAAAAGCTCACTTTGGTCATCTGCATGAATATGTTCTGTGATTCCACTGCTTTTAGGAAAGGGAAAATGGGATCACTTCCCCTCAAATTGTTTTTTCAGGTAGGGAATTACCTGCACACTTTCAAACCTGTCTCTTATAGGCAAGACAATTTAGGAATGCAAAAAAAGAAAAAAAGGATTTTTTGAGACGGGAACCTAGCATCTCCTGCCTCGTGGGTATTTTATGTATGATTGTTGAGAACACTACTAACATATACTGAAACAAAGCTATGGACCAGCAACTGGTCAAATCCAACCACTCAGCATTTCCACCAAGGCATCGTTTTGTGGCTGGGCCTTAGACCATACATCTTGCTCCTAGAGAACAAAGGACAGAGCTAGCATCATCTTCCAGAGAAATGCCTACATTTGCTCTTTTGTTGGGTAAACCAAAATTACACCAAAATGCTCCCATCATTCTAAGTTTCAGTATAGTCAACAGCCCTCGTTTTCTTTTTCTGACTGGTTCCTTGAGAACATGAAAGCCCAGCTGAGTCTCATCCTGCTGAACATCAGCCTACTGGGACGGGATAGAGGGAAAGGACATTGTTATGACACAACACTAACAAAACCCCAGGCCTGACCGCCCGGCATGGCAGAACCAGGCAGCGAGTGCAATGTGGAGATGCCTTTGGCCTTAGTGTTTCCATTTCTTCCCTGTCCAACAATTTTAAAATATATTTATACAAAATCCACAAATGGACATGTGTTAAGCATCAGATCCATGTTACAAAGGAAAGTGATCCTGATCCCATCCCTCGTCCTCTGCACAGCTTCCACGCTTTCCTAGGCAAGAAAGGGGAACCTTACAGGAACAGCCTGAGCTCAGACGAATCCTGTGCAAAAGATGCATGAGCTCAATCAACTAAGGCAAAGTTAAAAGTTCACAGCCGTGGTGCAGCTCAAGCCCCACTTTGCCCCTTTCCTCATGTGGCCTAGCATTCCTTCTCACACCCCAGCGATGCCAGAAAGGCTTTTCTAGGCCG
Organism: Aspidoscelis marmoratus; assembly: GCA_014337955.1. Lineage (NCBI taxonomy): Eukaryota > Metazoa > Chordata > Lepidosauria > Squamata > Teiidae > Aspidoscelis > Aspidoscelis marmoratus. Next base: position 525,357 of record MTQE01002781.1, read on the forward strand.
TGTGCCCCCACAGACGCACAACAGGATCCAAGATGGCTGCACACGAGTCAGCATAAACATTCGCTGGTTGGGGCAACCCTTTATTTCCAAGCAGGGGGAAATTTTAGCAGCAATTCCCACGGGACCACACAGGCCACCAAGCCCAGCAGTCCATGCAGTGCACAGAAGTCTGTCTGTCCATTCAAGCACAGAATGTCAAAATCTCTTGCACCAGGGAAGGGAATGGCTGCAGGCCACATGCCACAGAGTGATTCAAGAGAGGCCTGTGGTCAGGAAGAACCACACATGTCAGAAAGCACTGACTGAAAGGGGGAAGATGGCATCCGAGCTGTGAAGGCAACAGGATGCTGGCTCCACGTGCTTCCCCCGTCCTATTCCCCCCTCCCCCTCCCCCCTCCCCCCCCGCTCCCCCCAACAATGTTTACCACTTGCAGCAGGGTGCTGGGTAGCAACAGGAACCGGCTTCTAGACTGGCCACAGCCGGGCAACCTGACCCATCCCACCACAAGTCCTGGCCCACTCAGACTCTCGTGTATGGAGAAGTGCTCTGGGGGCACCGGTTCCCTGCCCTACAGTCAGTCCTGGCCCGTCCAGGCTCTGGTGCAACAAGGGAGTGCTCTTGCCGGGCACTGGCTCCTAGCCTGCCGGGCCAGTCCATCATCAGGAACTGGCAGCCGTGCCCTGGGGCACACAGACACCCATCAGTGCAGTCTCGTCAGTGTCTCGGTGCCCGCGGCCACGGAGGGGATAGTTGAGGCCGAGTCCCTCAGGCCGTGAGCCTCCAGCAGTCCTAGTCCGGAAGGCCGATGTGCCCAAGTGCAAGGCTGAAGAACCCAGCCCAGTGGGGTTGCAGTCCAGATGACGAGGACCCAGAGAAACCTCCATGGCCTCAGGTAGTGGAGGAGACAGTGGGAGTGGGGGGCGCTGGTACGAAGGGTGCCCGCTCGGGGGAAAACATGGCATGGCCTGACTGGGTGTAGGCTTGTGAGGTAAGATGTGAGGAATACTTTCGTTGTCACCACTGGCCCAGAGACGCACCTGCTGCTGAGGGAGTGCCTGCAACGAGACAGAGGAGACGGTGACAACCACACGAAATCCCAACACAAATCAATTAGGACCACATTCATTATCACACAGGGGCAGCGGGAATCAAAACCCAACCCGTAACATACTTGGGGACTCTGCATCTCGCAGTCGGCATGTACAGTACCCATGCTGCCATAGTAACGATTGCTGTAACGGTACCCACGGTTGTCATTGGAAGAACCACTGGAACCGCCTGTAGGGACAGAAAAAGCAGGTGTCATGGCAGCAAAACTACAATTAAAAAGCCAAATCCTGATCAAATGCAAACAACCTCCGGACACTCTTGGTGGGGAGTAAGAGCTTCCAGTACATACAAGGACAAAGAGTAGAAGAACTGACAAGGGGCCGTGAATGAGAAAGGCATTACCAGAACTGGACACAGAACTAGTGGTGCTGGTGGAGTGGCTGTGCTCTGTGCCCAAGCTGGGCGAGGTGCTGGCGCTTGTGTTGGTGCCCTCGTCGGCGGTTTTCTTGAAAAAGTTGTGCTGCAGGGCGTAGAAGGGGGTGATGCGGCTACGGGGTTCATAGTCCAGCATCCGCAGCACCAAGTCCTTGAACTTCAGGTAGTCGGAAGGCGAGTGGCCCTGCTCTCCCGCTCGGCGCCCGCCTGGCCCCCCACTCTCTACCCCCAACACTTCATGCAGTCGACGTGTCCCTGGAACCTTGTAGTCCTGAAAGACAAGAAGCGGCAGGAGAATCAGCTGGATTGCGCTCAGAGCAAGGGAGAAAGAGGGACTGACCACATGAGTGGAGTTTACACCAAGGGCACCATATTCAATAAAATACTGAATTTTATTCCACAGAAAATTCCTTGTTTGTAAGAACAAAGGAATTCCTAGAGAAAGGAAGGACCAGATGGATGAAAAGCAACACCACAGCTCAGAATTTCAGCACTTGGTACCTTGCTCTGTCCTTTCCTACCGAAGGAAAGGCAAAGACTACAAAGCACAAGAATAAACCAGGAAAACTATTAGACACATCAACCCCTCTCAGGGGAAGCTGGTGAAGTACAATATTCTCACTACAGTTAAGCTCATCTTTCACATAGGACATGGGGTCCTTATTAATAGGAGGAGCAACCATCTAAGGATCATGTCTTCCAATGCCGTGTTTTTCCTACCAACCAGAAAATGCCTACTCTTGGGTAATCTAGCACCACTGCTGCGTCTAGCTCTGAGCAGCCAAGATTGCCAGTCTAATTTGGCAAAGCAAGAAGATTATTGGTCTGAACAAACTGTAAAGATGGCCCACTCAATTAAGCAAAGGCAACTAAGGTGTCTACTGGCACTGGGTGGAGGGCTGCTAGAAGGCTGAATTCCTATTCTTTTCCTTCCACCCCAACAAGAACAATATGGACCAAAACACTAAATACACAATCAAGATCAGTGAGGAATCCTGTCTCCCTTAATGTGGATTCTGCATTTTGTTCAAATATCTCATTTTAAAAACCCACTCTTTTTTGCAATCTCAAACAATTTCCCCTTTCCTTAAGTTTTCTACTTTCTCAGAGCAGAAGCCTGCAGAAAGCTTTTGTCTTTAGTTACTACAGGTGATTCAGAAGCAACAAAAATCCTGTTCTGTGTATGAAAGTAACAGGCTACAAAAAAATGGATCGCTTTGATCAAGGGATAGAGGATTTCCCTATGAAGAGTTGCAGTGTTTTTAGTTTAGAATGGTGATGAAAGAAAGGAAAAATAATAGATTTGTGTAAACATATGCAAAAAATGGACAAAGGAGATGAGGAAATTTTTTTCCAGAATACTAGAACTAGAGGCCACACTCAAAGATGCTGAAGCCTTGGAAGAACTGGGATAGGCACAGGAATACATTTCTTCAGGCAATGCATAGTTAAACTATAGCATTTGCCATTTTGAGATGCTCTAGGCCGGTGATGGCCAACCTATGACACGCGTGTCACAGGTGACACGCCAAGCCCTTTTGGGTGACACACATGGTCACCCTGGCACCTGGGCATGTAGAGCTTGCTTGTTTTTGAAGTGTATGAAATACCAACTTTCATTTGAAGATTTAGCAAATGTAAAGAATTATTTGTTTTTGCTTTTAAAAAAATACATATATCAAAAATATAACTTTTTTACTAGAGCTACAAATATCACAAAATTATGGATATTTCTAGATGTGACACAGCACCATCACTGCTCTAGGCTATCACTTTGGACAAGGGTCTGGCCGCTGTGTGAAATAATAGGCAAATGGGGTCCACATCCAAAAAAGATGATCATCACCTAGAGTTTAATGGGATTATTCAAAGAAGCTGGCCTCAATACACTAAATCCTGGTTTTCTCACCCATTTAAGGGGACTCAAAGCGGCTGACAAACCTTGTTGTTCTCCCCACACCAGACACCCTGGTAGGTGGGGCTGTGAGAGCTCAGAAAGAGAGCTGTGACTAGCCCAAGGTCACCCAGCTGGCTTCATGGGCAAGAGCAGAATCAAACCCAGTATTGCCAGATAAGAGTCCGGCTCCTTAACCACTAGACCAAACTGGATCTGGAATGACTCTTAGCCCTGGGTGACTCCTTCTAGTATAGGAAGCATTGTTTCCAAAGGTCAGCCAGTGGGAAACTTCCCAAGGCACATTTCTGGGCTCATGTCCTGCACGTGATTTAACACATTCAACTACCCGATTACTGTGAGAAGCAGCAGAGGAATTTTTACGTTTTTATCACAGAGCAATGTTTAGTAGCAAAACAATGGGCGTAAGCTCAGCTCATGTGTTACTGGGCAACAAAGCAGAAGATGGTGAAGAAACGTGCTTATAAGCGGTTACCTTCCTGCCATCTTTGCCCCGCCGGAGGACCCAGCCCCCCTCAGGCAGCTTTTCAAAATATTTCCGAGCCTTCGGAGCCTGCTCCAACATGTGCGGGGGTGGCAGTCCCAGGACCTCCACAATCCGGCTCATCTGGTCGGCCTGTTGAGTCAAAACACAGAGAGACCATGACTAGCTGTCCTCTTTGTCAAGCTACAGTGATGCTGCCTGATTAGTTCGACATCTGTCCTTAATAAATGGCAATCGGTGTTGGACCTTTAATTTTATCCTTGTATGTTTGATATGATTTTATCTTTTGTAAACCTGATATGGTCAAATGACCAATCAATGAAGTTCTTTCATTTCATTGCATTTAGTTTTTAACCTTTTCTTCACTCTGGACTGGACCCCAGTATCTTCAAAAAATGCCACCTGGACTTAATAAAAGATATGAGCAGGGGAAAAAGCCACTTGGTTAGGCATGGCTGCTCCAAAACTACTTACATTATTTTTTTATTTCCCCAAGCCCTGCCCCACCCCTAGACCTAACATTAACACCGTGTCTTAACATTTCTTCAAGGATCCTCTATGAGGCCTTGATGACCCCCACCCCAAGCAGTCTGCTGGCCTCTGGTTAAGAACCCAAGGACTACAGCTTAGTAGAACATTCAAGTCCCAACTAGGAAAAACTTCTACCTAACCTGCTGAATGCATATTTTCCATTTCCAAACAGTAGACAGTATGGATCTGGGCACCCAGTCTGACTCAGCTTCCGGTTGTGCACAACTGCCAGGACACAACTGTCTCTTCCATACCCTGGCCTAGTCTTTTCTCACCTACCTCATTGGCACCACTGAAGAGGGGTTCTCCTGTATGCATCTCAACAAGAATGCAACCCAGGGACCACATGTCAATTGCCAGGTCATAAGGCATGCCCAGTAGCACTTCAGGTGAGCGGTAAAATCGGCTCTGGATATACTGGTAAATCTGCAGGGACAAGAAAAAAGAAAAAGATGCTACAAGCTGCTACGATAGGAACTGGGAGACCGAAGAAACAGGGAACTCTATTTTTTTTTTGAAGCTCCTTTGTTAGCTATGGCAAACAAACTCCCATGTAGCCAAGGAGATGCTTGCAGATCCTTGAGAGCTGGGAAAGCTCAACTAGAAGCTACCAACTACCCAGAAACTGGTAGAGGGGAACTGCAAGAGGGGCACTCCGTGTTATTCCAAACTCAGAAACTGCTGAATCATTCCAAAGGTGAAAGCAGTTCTGATGGAGCACGGGAAGTCCCAAGCATTCCACTCAAGAGAGGACAATGGGGACCCTGTTTGGGCTGCACTGCTCCCTTTAGAAGATTCTAGGAACCTCCGTATGGGTTAGGCGGAAGGGTATGAAAGGTGCTTCTTACTTCTCCAAGCCATAAAAGTGTTGGATGACCAGGGGATTTTCAAAAATGCACTTAAAATCTAGAACCTGGGGGTGGGAGGCAGCAGGAGCCCTTCAGGTGCCTTCCTACATTGAGAAATGCCTGAGGGGTGCAGACTTCCCTTAAGATGAGGCTCGCTGCCAATGAAGGAAAACAAAGGGCTCTTCTATGCCTTTGGATGCAGAAAGTTTTACTCTGAAAGGAAGCCAGGAGGCTTTCCCTGGCCTAAGAGGAAGGGACAAATCACCACCTACTAAGGTAAAACTGGCTTTGCTTTCTCTTTGAGCAGAGAAATCTCTACAGCCAAAGGGAAGGGCTGGCAAAGTCAGTGACTGCCTTAGATCTCTGCACCTTTAAGGTAAAAGCTATCTATGGCCTTCCCTCATTTCCCCAAAGGAAAGCTCTTTCCATCAGAGCTTGCAAGAAACTGCTGTCTCTAGAGTAGACCTGGTGATGTCCCGTTTGGTGCAGAGATTTTGCCACCAAAGTAAAGGCAGGAGGCAAAGACATCTTGTGGTTTAGAGCTGGCATTTTCTCCTAATCTAGAATTGGGAGGGACTTGCCCCTCCTTCAAGTACAAGGATTTCTGTGCCAAGAGGAAGACAACGCTGGCACTTATCCTACTGGGGCAAGTGGAAGGTTGCTCTGCCTGACTTTGGGTACAGAATGCTCATTTTACTTTAGAGACAGAGAAATCCCAGCCACATAGTTTTTTGAGTAGCTGAACTCCAAAAGAGAAGAAACTCTTTGAGTTTTCCTCTCTTTTTGGGTTCAGCTACCCACGTGAGAAAAAAACCAAAGTCCCTTCCCATCTGGTTGGTGATAGGGTCAAAGAGCTGACTGTCAGATCCTGACAAATCTCAAACAGGAGGAGAATCCTTACCCAAAAAGAAAGGGAAAAACCACGTTCCTTGCCATTTACCTGATGGTGAGAGAGATCAGGGCCCAAATGAGAAAAGGCATCCAATGGAAGTAGGGAAGGCAGCAAATGCTGCTACAAAGTGCTGCTCTTCCTCCTCCTCTCTATCAGTGGGACTAACTCCAGCATTTCCACAGGGAGGCTCAGCCTTCTGTTGGAATTCAGAACATTCTGACTAAATGGGGCACTTCTGTTCTGAACTCAAGACGGGCCCATTCAGAAAAGGTGTACCCCCCACCCCCCAGCTTTTGTTCCCATTTATGCTACAAAACAACCATAATTACAAACACGGAGTTCAGCCCTTGGCGTCACCCACCCGTTGGCCCAGCTGGCAGGAGCTGCCGAAGTCCACGATCTTGATGGCACTGCGCTTGGGGTTGCAAAGAAGAATGTTCTCAGGTTTAAGGTCACAGTGGATGATGCTGAGCTCAGGTGTTGCCAAGAAGAGCAGCGCTGTGCACAGCTGCTGGGCAAACTTGCGCGTGAGGTTGAGAGACACACCACGGAAGTTGGTGTTACGCAGCAAGTCATAGAGGTTGTAGGACAGCAACTCAAACACCAGGCACAGATGGCTCCGGAACATGAAATGACGCTTCAAGTGCACTGGGTATAGGGGGAAGAGAAAGAAAGTATGTAAAATGGCTGTACTGGTTAGCACCTTGCAATTCCTCATTGGCAGACTGACAACATCCCACGGGCAGCACTTTCACAAATACAAGAAGACCCTTACATCATCTTACATTCTCTTCTGATCATGGACTCAAAAACTGCAGAATACGACGCATCAACTAACAAATTTCTTCTTTCACTTACTTGAATCCCTGCTCAAACTTACACCACTCCTACACGGCCTTCAGCTCTGCTTATAATCACTCACTGCCAGGCAGAGCTTTTCCTCCTCATTCTTTCTGCAATCTGAGGCTCCAAAGAGTTCATTTAATGCCGACCCTACTCTGACCCAGAGCCACACACTTCTCAGAACCCCCCCACAACGAGTATTTCCAACAAAACGACAAGATTTCTCCTAAGCTCTCACCAATATAGTATTTCATCTCAGTGTCATGCTGATTCATGAGCTCCAGCAGTCGCAACTCAATCTGAGCCTGGCTCAGAAATGCCTTCTTGTTCTTGATTATTTTTATGGCCACCCACTCCTGAGCTTGTTGGTCATAGGCCTTCACCACCTAACAGAGAGAAAAAGGCACATCAGGATCACCTTATCATTCAAGGGTAACAACATGGTGACCAGCTGACTTAAGTCAACTGTTGGACAAAGGAAACATTTAAGCGAGCAGGGACGTATTTGCATTTGGTATTATTCCGGAATATATCCTGGAACAGGAATATGCTGTCCACATGCAAATACAGGCTGCAGCAGGCCACAAGTGTGGCCTGCCGGAGTCTGCATTAGCATGTGGACAACAGACCCCTGTCCTGAGATATATTCCAAAATACAGCCAAGTGTGAACAGGCCCCAGGTCACCTATCACTTCAAAAACCTGACTTCAGCAAATACGGAAACTCCAGTCTTATTAGTAATTTAAGATTAAGGCTCTTTCTGCCATGGGCCTTATTCCTGATTCTCTCCCGGAACAGGGACCTGCCATCTACATGCTAGTGCAGACTACTGCAGGTCCTGGGTGGGGTCTGGCATAGTCTCCATCAGCATGCACATGGCAGGTCTGTATCCCAAGGCATAGTCCAGAATAGGGCCGAGTGTAGAAAGGGCCTAAGTAAGAACACAAGTAGCTGCTTTATACCAAGCTAGAATATCATTCTGCCTAAGCTCAGCGTTTTCAGTTTGGTCGAGCAACAGTTTCCCAAGTTTCTACAGGTGCCTCTTCTGATCCCAGCTGGAGTTACCAAGAGCTGAACTGGAGGCACCATGTACCCCAGGCACGTCTTCTAATACCAAGTTATGCCTCTCTCCAAAATGACAAGACGCAAGAAGCATCCGGACTATTGTCCATCTCTCCCAAATGTCTCTCCATAATTTCAAGAAAAGACCTTTCATGCTACTCTTTTCACTAGGGACTGACAGAAGGGCATGGAAAGCTGTACTTATGCCCCACAGGTATAATTCTTGTGCAAATGCACCCAGGCCTGTCAAAGACATCATCTACTGGGGAAGCACCCTGCAGAATTCCAACCATCACTCGCAGCAATAGAGTCTGCAGCTTCTCTTTGGTTATGTAAGCGGACCCATAAGGAGCATGTTTCCCTCTCCACACCCTCTAACCTGTCCAAAGGATCCCTTGCCAATGAGTGAGTCTATTTCGTAGCGTTCCAGCCAGCGCTCGCCATTGCGGACAATATAGTCGTAGTTGTCATCGTCGTAGCCCTCGTTGTGCACTTTCCGCTCCTTTTTGGTGCTGGTGTCCTCAGGCGCCACCTGCAGGGCTCGACGCTTCTTCTTGGCGTAATAGACCTGACATGAAAAGTGGATCAGAATAAATCACACAACTGCTTTTTTTCCCTTAAAAAGCAAAAAATGAGGTAGAGTCATCACGGCACGTGGTGGAGGAGACACGTCAACCTCGCTGCTGCTCTCTGGTATGGCGCAAGAGACAATAGACAGTGCCATAAACAGGCAGCAAAAAGGCAGTCAAAGAATGTTCAGAACATCAGTATTCTTGCAGATTTTACAAACTCTAGTTCAAATTGTGAACAAACTGAGGGGGAAGGTCAGTACCATCACATAGACTTTCGGTACCAATCCATGGTCCTTTATTCTGCTAAGGCCTAGCAGTCTGCAAAAGCAGGCTGATTGTCCTGCCGAAGGACTGCATGGCTGTCAAAAAGGTGAGAAGAGACCGTGAACGTGATGAGGGGTGGCCATGAAACAATCAGGAGTAGCTGGGCATGCAGGAAAACAGCACTGAGAGGACAGAAGTGTAATTAACCACTTAGTGAACTGTCAGACTCGTAGCAGTAGCAGTAGTAGTATTAGTAGAAGAGGAGCTGGGTTTTCTATCCCCCTTTTCTCACCCTTAAGGGGACTCAGAGTGGCTGACAAAGCTTCTGTTCTTCTTCCCACAACAGCTACCCTGTGGGGTAGGTGGAGTTGTGAAAGCTCAGAAAGACAGCTGTGACTAGCCCAAGGTCACCCAGCTGGCTTCGTGGAGGAGTGCAGGCTGGAACCTGCAATTAACAGGCACACCACAGACCCAAACTGGCTCACTGGTTCATCATGAAGTGTTCCATCTGTGGACACCTTCTGATGTGCGCAGAAGTAACAAAAACTGATTTGTGGACAACTCCAGTTTAAACTCTTCTTACCTCATTGATATGTTTGTATGTTTTGATAAGGTCCACCGACAGCTTGCGTAGTGGAGCTGTGGCAGAGTCCCGAAAAGCAAGCGGGATCCTTCTTTGCAGGATGGCCAGGTCAGGCATGATCTGAGGAACAGAGGAGAGAGGCATGAATGTCAGGAGATGGGTGAATTTATCTTTAAATGGTTCTGTCCCTACTGAAAACCCCATGAGCTTCTGTGACATTGCCTCGCCAGCAGGTAAAGCATTCACAGGAGAGAAATATCAAGCAGGGATGATGCTGAGGTCACAAGAGTCTGAACCTAGTAGATGTTGCCTGCCTGTGTTCAGGAACTGTCTCTCTCTCCAAACATCAAGACTGAAGTTTCTATGTAGGCATTTCACAACACCCTGTGTCGAGAGTGAAATCAGAAATAATAGCCATAATTCCCACAGTGTCCCTGGCTCATTCTATTTTTTATTTGGAATGACCACAGGTTGAGAGTGGGAAGACAGCCAAGCAGAGCTGCAGCAAAATATAAGCACATCCTCTGAAGTCAGCTGAATTGGAGGGAATCCCCAAAGTAACCAAGAAGAGGCTCTCCCAGACATTACCTGCTGATGCTCAGCCATGGGCTGGATACTGGAGAACGGAGCATGGCTGTGCTGGCTCGACATGATTGTCTCAGTAGGGAGAGTGCGGCCCAGAGAGGCAACCTGGCTGCAGGGCGGCAGCTGGCATTGTGGGGAGCTGCTGCCACCTAGAGGGCACAAAAAAGATTTTGGTGAGGAGTTTAAATCACCCCACATGCCTCTACTTCCCAGAAATAGCTCCCTGCTTTGACCACAAAATACATTCCAATTTGAGAAGAGAGTCAAGTATCCTGACTACAGTAGAGATGAGAATATGGCCAAGAAACTGGATTCTATTCTTGGCTTTTTATTTGCTGGGGGAGAGAGAGATAGAGGATCCAATTTCCTGAAATAACCCTGGACAGAGAACTTCAACTACAGAACCTGAGCAGGATTGCAAATTTATCAAAAGAAGACTAAAACATATTGGCATTTCATTAAGATACTAAGCACCTGTATTTTTGCAAGTGTCCAAATGCAAGGACTGACTTGTAACATTACTGCTTCCACCTTTTAATATTTATTTTAAAAATGATTTATGCCAAGGAATGGGACCACAGAATTTGGTTCTACAACCTCAAGCTACCCTGGCAAAGGTTAGGCCTCTCCCTATTTTACTTACTGGGCATTTGTGGGGGCACCTGCACTAAAGAAGAATGCACGGCTTTAAAGCATTTCTAAACTGATCTCCACTAAACTCCATGGGCAACAATGCTGAAGAAAGCTGAGAGGATGGAACCGGAAGCAGGGAAAGCAAGAAAACTGTGTAGCAGAAAAATAAGGCCTGATGCTCACCATTCTGTCGGCCCTAGCTTTCACCCTCTCCAGCGAGGGCCTCTCAGCTTTCAGTGTGACATGGCCAACAACTGGACTTGCAACTAGGTAGGCTTGGCTTAAAATTTCTAGCTAGTCTTGAACTTCATTTGATGCCCCAAAGTCATTCATGTTTGCTCAGCCTATCCTGCTTCACAAGGATGTACATAGAACAGAAAATGCAGAATTCTGCACATAATTCCCAAACAAGAAGGCAACTGTAAGAATATACTAGGCCTGTAAAAGGGGGGAAGGAAGAGATTATGTAATGTATATATGTAAGTATTAATATTGTGTTGTATTGCTGATTGAAAACTTAAACAACGAAGGGGACTGCAATGCACAGGTTCTCAGAGCCAGCTATGTTGTCTTTCGGTGGCACAGAGAATACAGACGGCAATTTAGGACATAGCTGAGAGGTGCAGACAACTGGGTTTATCAGTGCTGGGAACTGAAAGGCTCACCTTTCCCTTGTGCAACCTTTTGACTTTTCCTGCAAAATTAAGGCAAAACAGATGGCATGCCAAACTGGAAAAGAGCCCCCCACCTTTGGTTGGGATCCTGCTTTTCTGGTTGCCGCCTCCAAAGTGGAGGTGAGCACAGATCAGTCCTCCTTGTGCCTGCCAAGAGCCCAATAATGTGAGGAAGAGGCTCTCAACCCAAGACCAAGGGGTTTTTTTTTTGCCTGTCTGGTGTGTTGTTTTGCTCATTTCTAGCATACTCTCACTGACAGTAGTGCTCCAGGGCAGGAGTCTTAGCCCCATGCCTGGGATCCTGGAACTGACTTCAGGCAAAGCCTGTACTCTTGTCATTGGCCCTGGGCTGCATTTATTTCTGTAAGTGGCAAATCATGCAATGCATCAAGGAGATGGCAGTGAGCATATTCCTTTGCCATGAATACAAGGGGCAAGATGTCCGGTGAAATATGAGGGCATCTTTATGATCACAGGCAAACAGTGAGTGCCTTAAACTAAAGCACGTGGCTAGTGAACAGTGACATTTATTTTCAAGTTTATATGGTGCCTCATACCTAGAAATAAAACTTAACAACATAAAAACTCTCCCCAAAACATAAAAAAAATCACGTCAAGTATGGATGGCCCAAAGCCTATGCAAATGAAGAAGCCTTAAGTTGATGCCAAAAAGCTGCCAAAGCTGATGAAGATTGAACTGTCAAGACAGCTCCCCTAGAAGATTTCAGCTATCATACAGGTATATATGGGAAGGGCTGCTGCTCCTTCAGATAGTTGAGTGTTATCATGAAGAAAACAGAGTAAATCTCTTCTGGTCTGCTTCCAACTTCCTAAGTGTCTTCAAGGGAAGCCCCATGCACAGCACATTTACTGTAGTCTTATGTGAAGGTTATCAGAGCATAGGTCACTTTAGTCACGTTACCTTTATTCAGGCAGGGCAGAAGACAGTGCACCAGCCAGAGATGGAAATAGAACTCTGGGCAACTGACGCCACCAGAGACTCAAGTGACAGTGATGCAGTCAGGATTATGAACTATTATATAAATGCAGGATTATGCATCACTCAGTATATTCAAAAGCAGTTGAAGCAATCTTTATAAAAAGTTATTATCTTGCTTTCATATGGGGGCTTCCCAGCATATATTAAGTTTTGGTCCCACTTTCAGTTCAGCTGCAACCTTGTCAGAGATTTTTTTTAAAATATGGTCTTCATAAAATTGGTGACATTGTAATTGCTTCCTATCACTACTTGCTATCTTGGAGCTGAATGGGATATAAGCAACATGAATGTGCTCCTCAAAATTGGTGAACTTTTTTTTAGCAACAGGATAAATCAGCCATATCATGCACTAGGTCAGTGATGGCGAACCTTTTCAGCTCTATGTGTCAAAATTCGCAAGAAAACCTAGCTTAACTCTAGAAATATCCATAATTTTGTGATATTTGTAGCTCTAGTAAAAAAGTTATATTTTTGGATATATGTATTTTATTAAAAGCAAAAACAAATAATTCTTTACATTTGCTGAATCTTCAATTGAAAGTTGGTACTTCGTACATTTCAAGAACAAGCAAGCACTACACTCCCGCGTGCCAGGGTGACCATGTGTGTCATCCAAAAAGGCTTGGCGTGTCACCTGTGACACGCGTGTCATAGACTGGCCATCACTGCACTAGGTAAATAGTGATACCAATGGACTGGGGTTCGTTCACAGACTAAGTGCAACATGTAGTGTCAAAATGAAGGGTGCCTGTTATAGCCCTCCATTTAATTAATTAGTTAAATTTACCATTGTATTACCTTATTTTGTGCTGTTATTCACTAGCTTTACCAAATAGTTCAAAAGGATACGGAGAGTATAGTTTGTTAAAACCTTGTCCAATATTTTTTTCTGAGATCAATAAATGAAGCTCAGAGAATCCTATATCTACGGACGTGTATATGACCAATCTCCTTTCAATTCCTGTTTCCATAATTTTCATTTACTTCCTGTATTATCCCTATGCCATTACTTCCCATCTTAACAGACAGCTGCCCCCAATTTACCCCTGGAAGAAGAAGTTCTACAAAACCAAGGTGCATCTTTTAAGCAAGATATGAACATGAGAGGTGGTACTGCTCTATTTGATATTGATATTCAATTTATATCCCACCATGCCAAACCCTATGAAAAGTAATTTGATTTAAAAGAATGGTCTATCCTTGAATTACATAAAATATTCTCCGCAACTTGGTACAATACTCAAAACAGGGGTTTTAGTATCCATTCCAACATTCCAGTCACTAAGCACGTTTGTTGTATCACAACACACTAGTTCATGAAAGAGACCTACAAAAAGCATCTGACGGGGTACATACAACATGACAGGAACCTTCTATCCCACCCTTCACTTGAAGGCCCCAGGGTAGATTTTCACAATCAGTTAAAAAAAACAATAAAACATGTGTAAAATATAACCTCCCCACCCTGGCAGGACAGTGTTCAGAGGAACCTAAGAGGCATGTTTAGCTAGGTGGCGAAAGCCATATAACGTTCTGCTTTTGCAACTTTACTCATGTGCCCCTGATCATTCTTCATCTGATGAAATGTTGCCCTTTTAAAAACACACTCCATGCTGGTGTTTGATTTATACACAAAGCACAATTTTATTATTATTGCTGGTGCCTTAGCAACCACCAGATCTATCAGACCTATTCTTAGCTATGGAAAGGACGTGTTAAAAGTGGCTGGAATGGAATACAGAGAGGGAGCTCACGGTTTCTATTTGTAGCTCAGCTACATTTGAGGTACAAACCCCAGTACTGCCTTGGCAGGAAGGGCACCTTACTGAGGTCCATTATACCTATCCCTCTTAATATAAAGCTGGCTGCAGTGCCGATCAATTCACAAAAGGGTTTTGACAACTTGAGGGCAACTTGTGGCCAAACAGTCCTAGGCTGATAGCATCACATATCCCAAGGACTTGCTCAATCAAGGATCTAAGGAAATTCAGCAACACCACTCTCCACAACTGTAGGCAGGAATAAATAAAAGCTATGTATTCATTCACAAGAAAGCTGTGGAAGATTCTTTGTAACTCAGCCTGACCAAGTTTTCACCTAAATCCTTCATCACAACCAACAACTCCAATTACCTTGAAACCATCTCCTATTTTCTACAGATAAACATCTCTAAGAATCACAATGTACAATTTAAAATTCCCTCATCTAGCCTCAAAAACTTTCTGATCTGATGTTTTCACTTCTCCTTACCATTTAGCCTCTCAACTTTTGATATCCCTCCCAGGAATTCTAAACAAAGAGCGAAAGACAAATGCTATTCATATGGTGGAGCAGAAGACGTTGTGTTTGAATACATGTTCTTGTGTACCTCATTTTTTTGGAGATATGAGAAAATACTTTTGTTTTAATAAGTGAAAAGTAGAAAGGTATCTTAAATTAAACTGTGTTTATGAATGCAAAAACAAATAGTACAACTGCAGACAAAAAACGTTCATATCTGTTGGACATTAAAGACAAGTGAAAAATTTGAAACAGATTCTTAAATACTTGAAAAGCTGGACTTGAATGTGGAAAGTAGTAGATGACTTGGATGAAGAATTTGTGTCAGATACTTCAGCTATTTGTACATTATTAGTTTTTGGACACACAAGCAGGCTGGAATCTACTGTAACTTAACTCTAGCAAATCTTGGGTGAACTTTCAAGCTACTAGGAGATAAGTGGTTAGAAGAATCAGCCATACTGCCAGCTTCTAAACTGTAAGATTGCTACTAATTCTGTAGACTCTATTTAGAGTCCTATAATTATGAATATTTAATAGTTCAAAAACTTTTTTTTAAATCACACAACCTAGGGGTCTGAGGCAACCTCAGTAGCAGAGATTCTTACAGTGGCCCAGTGATTAGCCCATCTACCCGTATACAATATTAGAAACCTATTTTAGTTCTGACTTTACCTGGATACAGTCCTACAAATATTCTCTGCCATAATTTTGAAAATTCTGCAATTCAAGAAGCAATGTCTCTTTTAAGAAATGCCCCAATCCTAGACTTCTTGGCCTTTGTTTCCGGGCTGCTTCCACATTCCACCATGACTCAATGAAATACCTCTGTCTTTTCAAATCACAACATTCCAACCTATCACTTCCACTTCTTGCAGTCTCTGACTCTCTTAACCCAACTGCACAGTAGTCCCCCAGTTTTGTCTCTCCTATACATGACTGTTAAGTTTCCATAAGCTGTTGGTCTTCCCAGCCCTACCATCATAGCTTATAATACTGACATAATTCATCAGCTAAGCAGTTATCTTGTATCTGAACAAACAACCCCTACCTGTGACCATTTTCTTGTTGAAGCAAGAGGAGGGCAGAAAGCAGGAAGGTTCTTGTCGGGCCCAATGGGTCTGTAAGGTCAGCAGCATTGTACTCAAATGAGTCTCGGTGCTGGAGGGGATCACCATTGGAAAAGACCACTCCTATGTAACTGCATGCAATCCACTCAAGTTCACATAATGGAGAAGTGTTCAGTAAAGTCCAGACAGAAATGTGCTTTGGATGGTACTCGCTCGGGTTGTGCTCCAGAGGCAGTAAGCCTTAAAGCAACAGTGAAGTGCCCAGAAAGCAGAGCTACACAGCTGTCATTGCAGAGGCTGTGGAAGGTCAGTGGGTGTGGAATGCTCCCTTGGCTGGATCAAAGCAAACAGCTGGTTACATGCCATGGCCAAGTGGAAACTGATCAGAGGAACAGCTGACAAAAGGTTTCTGAACACAAGCTAGAAAAAACACGAAGACAAAATATACTAATTTCCCAGCTCCTCTTTTCCAACTTTTAGGCCACTATTTCCCCCATTGAATTAATCTGAGTTAACTTCCTAGTACTTGTTTCTGAAAATCTGAATGGCCACTGAATCAAGTGCTAAGTCTTTGAAGACAATCAGCATTGGGAAGAGGAGCTGAAACAAGTAATCAAATTATTTTGATGCCAAAGTGAAGCATGCATTTACGAATGCAAATCCAATTTGTAACACTTGCTCGGTAGAAGAACCCTAACATAAAACTAGCCTGGTGCTAGGCCAAATTCTTTCAGGAAGTGTGCAGAATTCTCTCCAGCCAACAGCAAATTGCTAGAACCAGTGCTATTAAAATAGGAACCAAGACAGGTCAACCACACTTTGAATGCCTTCTCCTATTCAGTCTGTGATCAATGTACCTCACAAGTGAAGTTATTTGCTATATGCCATATGCTATGTCCTCTGGTCCATGCAAGACACTTTTAAATTTCTCTGTATAGCTGTATAAGTCAAAATTTCATCTTAAATTAAAACAACAACTCCAGGATCACACATTCTAAGGCTGATAATGTTGTTGGGTAGCGTTGTGTCATGGCTGACTGCTGGTTGACCTCTCGGCAGAGATACAGAAGTGGTTTGCTATTGCGTAATTTTGGGAAGAGGCTGGAGATTGAACTGGTGATCCTCTGCTTTCCAGTCTGTTTCTTCATCTACTTCCTAGGCTAATGTTCTTTTGTGAATGCTGTGCCCATTTATTATTTTTGTATCTTACAATCTGTACTTGTTTGAACTGCATTCATCAGACTCTCTCCATCTGACGGTTCCATTAATGCACAGTTTAGTTACCTGTCTTTTTGTATGCACAAATTTAGAAGGTCTTCATGTTGGGTGAGCCATATATTTACATGGGCAAGGATTTACAGATTTTAAATCAAATAAGTAGCATTTACCTTGTCTGCTCTTGTTTCACCTGCTGAGCCCTCACTGCAGCCTCT
Organism: Aspidoscelis marmoratus; assembly: GCA_014337955.1. NCBI lineage: Eukaryota > Metazoa > Chordata > Lepidosauria > Squamata > Teiidae > Aspidoscelis > Aspidoscelis marmoratus. The sequence continues at coordinate 542,512 of MTQE01002781.1, forward strand.
GCCACCAAAGGTGCATGAACAGTTTTCGTAAAGGAAGCAGAGTCAACCAGCTAGTTGTAGTGGCACAGTTTGGAGGCCAAGTCGTGCCCATTGTGCCCTACTACACATTGCAACTGAAAGTCCCTAGGAATTGGGAACTTTAAAAATCCCAGTTGCTAGTATAACACACACACACATACCACACACAGGGTTCAATGCACAAATTCAAAATTTGCATTTTGTTGAAAATTAAGGCACACAAATATGGAAGTACTACCACTTTGTAATTAACCTTGAAAACTACCTGCAAAGCGAAAACTCTTGTAGTAAGTTCCCATTGCTGCTGCCTACAGTGTTTAGAAGTGAAATCTTCTTTAGTCAAAAACAGTTAAGATTTTGTATGCCTCCTATAACTGAAATCTCTTATGAAGACTGACAATATAGCAAAGGATTTTGCATAACCAAATAAAATCCAGATATGTCAATGACTGGAAGTACTTTTAGTAAATAATAATTCTACATTGGAAAGCAACAAAAAAAACCATACTGGAAATTCTCAAGTAATTGGCAACTCAACATTGAAGATCTGTGTACCTAGACAAAGACACTAAAAGTCTCACAACTATTTATTAACTGCTTTTCTAAGAAAAAGAATGCACGGTAATTTTTCTGAAGCATAACATGCTCTTTAAAAATACCTATTTATAAATCAAAAAATATTTTAAATAATCTTAAATGAAAGGACTGAAAGACTTAATGAGAACAGGTCAAATATTGCCAGTTAGATTACATTCTTGAAGAATGCTAAGGACAAGAGCCCCTACAAATAGAGTAGCCCACCAACGAAAAGCCCTGGTGCCTGCTTGCCATATCCTAGTCCCAGAAAGGGAAAGGAAAATAGAGAAAGGCCTGGTCACATTATAAGGGGAAAAGTGACCCATTGATTATTGGCAGCCAAACATTTTCACTCTTAACTGAACCAAAAAATGTATATGCATCCAGTCAAGTGGCCATAGGTGAGGGTTACATTCTACCTGTGGGTTTCTACTAATAACCTTACTGCTATATTCTGCAATTTTCTATTTATTTTCCAAGTCATTATAGTACCTTACATGGAAGATGAGTAGAACACATATCCCTAAAACTAAACTATTGCCATCAGAGTATGGCTACACCTTGGCCACGATTTGAGCTGGTGGAAAATATTCTTTTGTCATGAAGTTACTTGGTGGTCCAGGAAGAGTTTGGGATGAAAAGGAAACTCTGAGCTGCAAAAGCTGTTCTTCAGGAGAGTGCAACTACATCCGGTACTGGGACTGGACTACAAGATCATCTACAGGGACTCTTGTATTGATCATTATCGAAGTCCATTAGTTTACTTCACACATCTACACAGTTCCTTGTACCTGCATACTGAAATATACTCCAAACTTCTTGATGAACCCTCCCTAGTGATGCTGAACATCAAGGAAAGAATGAATCCCTGTCAAGGTTGCACTTTGATGTCTCCAAGGTCAGATTCTTTAACAAGTCCATCTAGGTACAACCACTCAAGCAACAGGCAAACCTCTGCAATGTTGTCTTACTCCATAATCATACCATGGCCACCAGAACTAAAGATATACAGTAGTGAAAAATTAACTAGGTCCCATGTCCCCCTTTCAGCATAGGTCACATACTAGGTGATTTGATTGGTTTCTAGGTAACGATCAGTCTTTAACCACAGTAAAAGTGGATCTAGAAAATTGTTATCCAGTGCTCAATACTTTCTGCTGGTTATCTAAGTTCTGCTGCTCATTAACAGGAACTGATCCAATGGTTCTCCTTGTAGATCTCATTGACAGTGGCTGCCTTGTTGAATTTTGTCCACATTTGGAGAAAGACACAAATGGTCCAAAGAGAATAGCTGTGTGAAACGGCATTTCCAATGGAACAAAAGTTGAACATTTCAGATGTTCTAGCCCAGGTAAACAATGGGAAAATTTAGACAAAAACAAGCAAACATTGCTCTCAATGGGTAGTTTCTTAGGACACTGAAATGGTTGGGCAGTTGTGCTGATGGGTTTTATTTACTACCCAAAGCATAAAAGAAAAGGGGTGATCAGGTAATTTATTGGGCTTGTTTGTTTAAATTAATCCCTTGCCAATAAGCAAGGGAAAAATTGCTGCTTGGTTTTAAAGTTGTGTGGTTTTAAATTTGAATCAGGGCCATTTCAAGATTGAGACACTTGGAATGGCCTGCTTCAAGCTCATTTACCTGTCTGCTGTCCAAACACTTGAAATGTTCACAAAGAAATAAGGCCCAGTGACATTTTGGCTTCTAACAATAAGGGGTTTGGGCAGACCTTACTAATTTATGTATGCCAGAAAATCAAAAAAGGCTGAAAGAACAGTCTTTAGGAGCAGCAAAGTGAAAGGTGCTGAAACTGCATATAGCTTTTAAAAAACCCTGACTTTCTGAATAACAAGTATTTGGGATGTACTAGGGTTACCATATGAGAGAGAGGACAGGGCTTGTGCACCTTATAGTAGTTGTACAGAAGAGGAAATTTCAGCAGGTATAGGTTGTTAGGCAGGTAACATCTGTCCACATTCCTGCTTCTAAGCATCTACTGAAGAAGTAGGAATCCTGAGGCCTTTCTGCACTTGGCCTTATTCTGGAATATATCCCAGAACAGTGACCTGCTACCTGCACACTAGTGCAGACTACAGAAGGCCCCAAGTGAGGCCTGCCATAGCTTGCATTAGCTTGTGGCCACCAACCGCTATCCTGAGATATATTCCAGAATAAGGACAAGTGCAGAAAGGGCCCAAATCTCTTTTTCATATAGGAACTATAGGGTAGACAATTTCAACCCGAAGCAAGCTCTGTAACTTCAAGAGTGGCCTCCATCCTTAAAACATTATAAATTGACTCCTACATAGGAGACAAACACACAATAAGAGGTAAACGCAGGTTTGTAAAGAGGGACACATTAAGTAGAGACAAAACTGACTAAAATGTGTAGAAAGAGAAGGAAAAGAGTCAAATAAGGCTTTCTGCCTAGAATAACCCCTGATCTCTCCCATCCTGTCCTAGGTCAGCCTCACCCTGCTTTTTGGTTTAACCAACACCCCTTTCTGTGGGATGAACATACTGGGACAGGCCTTTCAAACACAAACATGGGGGCTTGCTCAAGGGAGTCCTTTAGGGCAGAACAGAAATAGTAAACATGTACATGACTTGATACCTTGGCATCTGAGGCAGTGATGCCCACGAGTGAGAAGGCTAGAATGTGCACATGACTGCTTTCAACAATGCCATCAATTCAACTGAAGCAAATGTGCTGGGTGGTACGGGGGTTAGTTCAGTTCAAATATAGTACTGATATGAACAAAATCTTACATCCAGATTTGGCTGGGTCCCTTGACCACTTTTGTTCGATTCCTAGACTCTGGCAAGATGACCTGTGCCTCAAACATCCTAGGCAGATGTCCATTCCATCAAAAATCTCCCACAATCATTCCAAATCCTTCTAAGATGATGATTTCACTACTGAATGCTCTTGGGATATTTCCTTACAGAACTAATTCAACCTGTTTTTTTTTATTAACTAATGAATACGATGAACACATACCATTTTCTGGACTTTTAAATTATCATTTTACCTTTCCCCATCTATAGCACACACTTTGGACTTCATCTGTTCCCCCCCCCCTCAATTAATTAACGTCATGGCTCCCAAATGAATTTGACACATCACTTAAAAAAAATAAGAGTATCCATAAGAGAACCTACCACCTCAGAAAAATCACAAGTTCCTTAATGTTCAAAATATTCTAAGAGATCAATTCTCCCTACACTAAGTAATCCTGATACTTCCCTATTGTCAGAAATACTCATTATAGATTATAAAGATTTTAGAAGTCAGTAAATTACAACTTAAAGTTTTATAATTTTATCTATTTTGTTTTGTTGACTTTCTATATACTTCTACCATCTCTTAAAAGATTTTGTGCACCTTATGGTGCACTCAGGGCCTTTGTGGGGAGATTTCCTTGTCAGTTCTCACACCTCCACGGTTCATACACTGGCAAAAGCAATTTTAGCTTGTTTGTGACATGATTTGATTAGAATAACTTTTTCCAAGCCACAGGTAATCACTGGCTGTAGCCACAATGAACATCACTCTTGGTGTTAGAGAGAACTCTGAACAGAACATACATTCTAGACGTGGAAACTTATTCTTTGAAAGGAAGTCTTTTGCCTCCCCAGCTGTAAAGACTGGCACACAGACTTCAGTGGTCAGTATCATTTTGGGGCTACAGAAATCTTTAGATTTCAGCTGAATTCAAGGCAGCACTGTAACAGTCTTGATAAGGAACATGTAAGGTTTAGGCCATAAGGTTGGGAGGAGGGGAACGCCTTCCATTTGTCTGATATATTTAATTTTTATATGGGCCAATATTGCAACCTCAGGGTAAACAATTAAAATACAATAAAGGCATAGATATACCACCCTCCTAGACAGAATGAGATAACAAAAGGCAGGGTAGAAGAAGAAGAAAAGTTCATTTTTCTACCTTGCTTTTCTCACAATTTTAGGGGACTCAAAGCAGCTGACAAAGCTTTCTGTTCTTCTCCCCAC
>MTQE01002781.1:547241-565553 GCA_014337955.1 Aspidoscelis marmoratus
AGAAGAGAGCTGTGACTAGCCCAAGGTCACCCGGCTGGCTTCATGTAGGAATTAAGCCCGGTATTCCCAGATAAGAGTCTGGCTCCTTAACCACTCGACCAAACTGGCTCACAGTTGGTAAACAGAAACGTGTTTACTAACTGCCAAATGCTCTTCAGAGAAGGGGCCTAGCATATGTCTGTTAAACAGAACTACAGAATAATCTAGGTATCCAGCCAGTACAACTATTTTCATCAATGCTTTCATCAATGAGGATGTGTAATGCACCGACACTTCATTCAAATGACCCAAAGCTGCAGGGAGAGGAAGGAAACAAAACATAGGGGAAACAGCTGTGTTCCACCATTATTTTTTTCAATGGACTTTCTTGTTGCGGTATATTCTTTTTTATTTCATTTGAGAAAAGATGGATAGAAGAAAGGCAGCATCTACTGAAAATGCTGAAGAACAAAAACCAACAGAAATTTTAATTCTTTCAGTGAGAAGAAAGAAGTGGTTTCTTCTCCCTTGAACAGTAATGGGCAACGGAAGGAGGAGTGTTCCCCAAAGTCTCTACTTTTCTGACTCATGAACTAAGAGTCCCAACTGGATCTTTCTCATTTGGCTGCATGTTGGCTGAATTTTGTTTAAATGCCTTATGCTTTTTGTTACATAAAAGCACTTTCCAGAGCAGCCCTGTCCAGGGTCCTGCCTCATGCTTATGCTCTATCCTATGCTTCTATGGTGGAGGTAGATCAAGCAGATTACTACATATTTCCTCATTTAAAACACTTCTGTAGTTTCCTTCATTTAAAAATCCCTGGAATTATAGAACAGTAAAAACATCCCAACATCAAACTTGACTGAGTGTTCCCCTAACGTATCTGCAGAAATACGCACAGCATAAAACAAGTGTAACATACACCTTTAATCAAAGACAGAGGAAAAAATCACTCTGAAGTTATCTGCAACTGCTGTTTTCCTAGCAAACTTCATAGGTGTGTGTGTATTTAGTTTAATATCATGTTATATGCATAAAGAACAGAGTAGTGGGTAAGATAGGTATAAACATCATGTCTGTAATGCTCTGAAGTTCACATTATGATGGAACAGAACGCAGACTGCTCTGTGGTGGCACCCAAAGTGTGGAATGCCACAGCCCCAGAAATCCAGCCATCTCCATCCACTGCTGTGCTCAGGTGCTGCATTAAGATATATCGGTTTCCCAGAGACTGTGTAAATACAATAACCATTACTACTCTCTGTTCTGTAGTTCTGTCTCAATTCCTTTTCAATCTGCTCTTATATTTTCTAGTAACACTATTTTTAACAGATCATTCTATGCCTTGGAAATCCTGGAGTTGAAAGACTATAAAGATGAAAACTACTACACCTCAACTAGTTAACTAAAATACTTGTTTGCAATATCTGAGAACAGAACTTCTAAAGGGAGGGACTTCAATTCAGGAATGGAAGCCCGACCAATATAGATATAGGCTAGAAAGCTGTTATTTCCAACTATACCAATTAAGTCCAAGAGCAACCTTTGGAATCTGCAGTAACTTAATAAATCCAACAGTTATTTGCTCCAACCACTGAAACAAATAAAATACATTATCAAACAGTGATTGATTTATAATCAGCAGTAGGGCACAAAGTTTATATTTATTTATTAATGGCATTTTGATCCTGACTTTCTTCCAAAAAGCTCAAGGCAGCATGCTCTTCTCTTCATCTGCTTCTTCCAATAAGCCTATGAGGCCGGTTAGGAGGAGAGGCAGTATCTGGCTCAAGGTCATAGAATCATAGATCATAGAATCATAGAATCATAGAATCATAGAATGGTAGAGTTGGAGGGGACCTCCTGGGTCATCGAGTCCAACCCCCTGCTCAAGGCAGGATCTCCTAAACCATCTCAGACAGATGGCTGTCCAGTCTCTGCTTGAAGACCTCCATCGAAGGGGAACCAACCACCTCCCGTGGCAGCTTGTTCCACTGGTTGATCACTCTTACTGTTAGAAATTTTTTCCTAACATCTAAACTAAATCTTTTCCCCTGCAGTTTCACCCCATTGTTTCTAGTCCTTCCTTGAGAGAGTGAGAACAGGGCTGATCCCTCTGCCTTGTGACAACCCTTGAGGTATTTGTAGACAGCTATCATGTCTCCTCTCAGTCTTCTTTTTGTTAGACTAAACATTCCTAGTTCCTTAAGCCGTTCCTCATAGGACATGGTTTGCAGACCGTTCACCATCTTGGTAGCTCTCCTTTGAACCTGCTCCAGCTTGTCAGCGTCTTTTTTAAACTGGGGTGACCAGAACTGGACACAGTACTCCAGATGAGGTCTGACCAAGGTAGAGTAGAGGGGGATAATAACTTCACGTGATCTGGACTCTATGCTTCTCCTAATACACCCCAGGATTGCGTTTGCCTTTTTTGCAGCTGCAATCTATGTGCTTCCATGACTGAGTGGAAATTTGAACACAGGCCCTGGCCTGACACTTCAGCCACCACACTCCGTTGCCTGTGTAGCAGTCTAAGAGGCCAGGAGCGGACAGAGGCCAACATGAGCTAAACCGCTGCAATAGAAGCTGACCTCTAAAACCGAAAGGATCTTTAAAAATCCAGACTTTCACAGGGCTGCCCTACGACTTCCAAACATATCAGCACTGCCAGCACGACCGCAACGATTTCTGACGGGGCTGCGCGCTGACAGCTGCCTAGTCCTTATACAGGAAGAATGCAGGAATGCACAACAAGCTTTTTGAGACTGCACGCATTTCTCGCCAGAGCAGTTTCTCGCTGTGCAAAGGGAGAAGAAGGCAGGCTGGGGAGGGGCTAGCTAAGGGAAACATTTTGCTCGCTCTTTTTGCAGCAGAAGAGGAATTAGCCAAGAAGCTGCATTTCCAAGCATGCAGGGCTACCTAGGGGAGTTTCATTCTGTCAGCCCACCCTGGCATTGTACGTCACTGGCACAGGGCCAAGCCTGCACTCTGCTTCCAGGCCACAGGCTACACATTAACCCTCTGCTTGGTCTCTGTTCTGCCCTGCAGATTTCCACCAGGCAGCGAATTCAATCCCCGCCTCTTCACTCGTTTCTGTGCAGTGGTGCCTCTGCCATGGCAACAAGCATCTCATTGGAGAAGCCGAGCTGCCGAAGAGCCAATGGGAAGCCAGGCGGTGTTGCTAGGTTCTTCAGGATGCAATGGGCTGATTATGCCCAAACAAAGCAAGAAAGAGGAGAAGGCGAGAGTCTCCAAAAATACCTCGGCAAAGAACTGGCTCTCCTTCCAGGAACAGGGGCTAGAAATAACCTGCAAAGGGAGACCCAGCAACAACATGGCTCATGGAGCTGGCGTGATGCCACAGCCATTCACTGCAGCCGCGATCTCTCCTGCTCGGTGACTCTATGAGCCAGCTGGGTACAAAGCTCTCCCCTGTTCAAACTCTCAAGGGGCACTCGAGCTGAATTTTGTATCTGTCTCCATCCTCCAGTGTAAGTGGCAAAGCGAACACAAAATGCCCTAGCTGCGCCTGCTGTTTCTTGTACCAGTCACACAGCATCTACCATCATCCTCAACAGAGACTCACTGGCAGTTCTACCAGATAAGACATTCAGGCGGCTCAGGGATTTAAAAGAGGAGATGGATCGAATAATGGCAGAACCTCTACCTATAGCTCAGTGGTAGAGGTAGCCAGAAATGCTACCTAGACTTCTCCGGCTTGAAGTTTAATCAGGCATTCCCCTCTCACCCCAGTGAAAACCATGATCTGGTTCAAATCAAATACTTGCTATCCCTGCTACACAGCTGCATGTATTTGCAATTTTTTCCTGCAACCTATTCCTTGGTAATGATTCAAAGGGACCTGGAAACACAACTAAGCCACCTGAAATCACAGACTCTCTAGAAAGCTAAATTAAATCTTATGAGCTTCAAAAACTAAGTTTTTTTAAAAAAAAATCTTGCAGAAAATACAGAGAGGCATGCAAACTCATGTGGAAGGAAGTCAACTGTTTGAAGAAATGACACCTATCTATGATTTACACCAGAATGCTATGAGGTTTGCTACCAAGTTAAAAGTCATTCAAACTATGCTTCAACAAGGAACCCTAGGAAAAATGTTTCTTGGTTGGCAATATGCCATTTTTCTTTTAAGGAAAGATCTAGCTCATGTTCTTCGTGAGTTCTTTTCCCTCAACACTATTTATTTATGATCACAAACTCTGCGGCATTCAAGCCCCCCTCAACCAAGCCCCCCATAACTTTCACAGGTATGCCTACAATCTAAACATTTAATGATTACTGTGCTGAATCTAATATAAAGCCATAGCATGTATTCAAACTGGTATAGTGCAGAAAGTACATAACTGCTGTTGTCAGAAACGTATATGGTGTAGTAGAGTTGCAATACAAGGTTATAGAGCAGGACTAAGAAAATCCAACACATGACAACCATAAATGTGTATCAGGCAAGACGAGAACGGTAGGAAAATGAGAATCCACTGAATTGTATATTCCACATGGAACTTACTTCTAAGAATACTTAAGGTAGCAGAGTAGTGTCAAAATCCTAAGTTAGATAACTTGCAATAAGTTCCTGTAGGTTTGTGAGACATGCTTCTAAGTTAAGAGTACAAGGTAGGATATATAATGATGATTCAAGACACTGTCACAAACATTGCAGGGAAATACCATCATCACAGGCAGACTTTCAGAGCACAAGAATTTTCAGTGAATCAAGATAACTATCATTCCCTAATCATGAGATAACATACTGTAAATGAAGTCAGATATGCTAGAACTACAGTCACCTTCTCTAAGGAAAGGTGTTCACAGAAATTTCATGGATCAGAAACATAAAAATGTAACAGAAAGAAGAGTTGGTAACATATTAACTTTCTAGCCATATCAGGAATGAAGCTTTGAAGATATATTTGGGATTGGGGGTCAAAGCTTGTGTAGTCAAGTGCCTTGTTTCTAATAGTGATGCATTTGGATCTCACAATACATTTTTATGGTCCACAATATCATAAGCGTGCTCCACTCTTTACCATTCTCCCTCAACCATTGATAGTTTTACCACTAATATTGTGATCTTCAATAAATTCATTACTGTTGAACTCAGCTATGACCCCACCACATTCCTGCTGTACTTGGAACCAACTTAGTAGTCTAAATTTGGTTACAATAAAAAACAAGGTTTAAATTGCTCACCCATATCTAAAATATCTCAATATTAACCATAAATTGTAAGAATTCTACTGATTTGGCATTATAGATTACAGATATTTGAGTTCCTAACAAAAATTTAATCAAAACACAAGATATGTGAAAACATAATCATGAATGGTTAACAAGATATTTGGAACAGTAAACAGGTCAGATGAGTGGGAAAAGGTTAAATATCAGTGTCCAAAAGAAGGCTACTTCTGAGATGGGACAGTACTTCAAAGAGAGCAATGATAGAGATCATGTAGGAAAAAAGTATTTCATATATATTGAGGATTCTTGGAGTAACACTGAATAAACATTTTTAAAGAATGTTTGCAATTTTTTTCCAGGTTTTTATACCACATCTGCATTAATTACGTTCCCTCTGATAGCAACCCAATTTCCACATGAAAACAGCTCCTTCACAATATGTGATGTATGGATGAATAGGTGTATACCTCTTCCTCAATATTTTCTGCCAAAGTGGTGCAAATTTTGAAATTCACAAGAACTGTAAAAGCTATCTCTTTGCTACTTCTGAGCCCCAAAATCAACTGTCCTGGTTAGCCAGGTACTAAAAAGAACACAGATAGCTCCCACCTGTAAAATTTCATAAAGAACTATACCAGCTGTCCTTTGAAGTAATATTTACTTTTATTCTACAGTGTTCTAATTGTTTCAGGCAGCCTCAGACTGTAGAAAAAGTATTAAGACTCTGCATAAGTAAAAACAATAGTCAACCTCTCAAGCATACAAAGTTGCTACTCTTGCATTGCCAATATTTCCATCAAAAAACGGATACAACAAATGAATAACTTTTCCTATGGTTATGAGGTAATATTCACAAATAACTATCTCCTGTATTATAAAATACTCTTTAAAAGACTGAGAAGGTTATTATATGAAATTCAGGCAAACTTAAATATGATCACCACTTCCTCCTTGTAAATTTTATTAGCATATATTTACATAAAATAGAAGTTATAGACAAAATCCTTATCCGATAAAAATGTAGCATTTTGCTTCTATCTAGGGAAAAATTTCTACAGAAACCTCACCACACATTAACTCCTTTCAGAAGCCTCAAAACCGATTTGTTCCATGTTAAGTCTCACAAGAGATGATTCCCAACCTTAGTTTTCACAGGCTAAAGTCAAAAACTCTTTGTTTATACAACCTAACACATTTCAGATTCTCTTTGAGATTAAGAACTTGGCACAAACAACTTATGTTTCTCCTTCAAGCTACTTTAGTATATTAATTGTCTAGCTTTGGCAATAAACACACTGCACTGTCTAGCTGTCCTCTAGCCAAGACATCCACTGGAGTAACTTGTTGCTTCAATAGGTACCTATGAGAAACCTTCAGCATACAAGGTTTATTCCAGTTTATCCACAAGGTTTATCCACAAGGTTTTACTCCAGTATTGCAGCAAAGATTAGAAGTGTGGAACAGAATTGTACTAGATGAAAAAGAACTATTAAACTCACAAATTTACCCTGCAATAAACCCATTTACAAAGACCATAGAAGCAGTAAGGACTTCCAGGATACGACTTGGCTTACTTGTTTGAATAATCTAAAATAGATTATGTTTACAATCATCTCCTTTGTAGAATGCTTCCTGTGAGCTTGTGACCTGCTGCAGTTTGGCTTATGAATTGATCTTGGCCTGATACACATAATTTCATTTTGGGGGGAGGGGGGAGGAAATATCCACAATTTGAAAGTTACTTTTGCCCTTTTTGCTGTTAAATTATGTGTTGCTTGCAGAAAGATGTCTTTAGCCTAAATTCAAAGTCTTCCTCTTTCTTATTTACTGGCATTTCTAGTTAAAAACAAATAACTATATTTTGGCAATGCAATGTTCACTGTACTTCTAACTCCAAGTTACAAAAATATTCCATTCCAACACAAAATAACTTTCCGATCTTTCTGTATCAATCACATCCACCAGAATGTTACTATCAAATGTCACTGTGTCAATACACAATCACTAGACATGACACAGTAGTACAGTTAAGGCCTTTTAGCAATTTTACTTCTGCAGATGTATGAAGATCCCAAACTTAAAATGTGAAGAACTAAAATACAGCAAAGAATAAGTAAACCTAGGTGGATAACACACTGGAGAATACATAACCCTGTCTGCATATGTTGAACAACTGAAGAAAAATAAAATACCTAACCATCTATCCTTCTTGGGTGCAGAGATGACTAGTCCAACAATGTATTTATCTACTTTTTCACTCCTCTGAATGGTTTCTGATTCGTTACAGAGAATAAATCCCAGACACTTTCCAGCTACAGGAATATGCAACATTTAGTTCACTGGTTCTTTCATCATGACTTCCATTCTAGGGAAGAATAAAGTCCCACTGAATTACTTCACCAAGGCATTCCTGGTCTCTAACTCATATAGCAGGACATGTAGAAGGGTTAAAGAGCAATTTGATGTTAACCTCTGATCTCTGTAAACTATAATAAAACGAACTTTCATCCCATGCATTTCCACATGTGACCAAAACCTGGTTTGCCTTGCTTTACAGAGATAAAAGGGTAATAGTGAATATTTGTTTACAAGATGTAGTGCTCCAAACTGTTTTGAGCAAAACTTCAAATTTCTATTGTTCACTGAGAGAACCTCATATTTTAACCTCCTATTCGATGGCATACCACTGGGTTTTCTCGACAGTTCATTTCAATGGTCCCCTAACAGGCCTTCTCACAAGGATCTTTCTACAAGAAGATATTGCAACACATCACAACCTTTGTATATATGCCCTTCTGTTTCAGCTCACAGTCTACTTAGTCCACCATCTTGTCTCACTCAGTGGCCCACCAGTTGCTTCTGGGAATTCTCAAGCAAAAAAATGAAGGCAGCGCCTTCACCAGCTTTCAAGGCCCTGAAAATGGCCTTTAGAGGCATCCTGCCTGTCTTTGCAATCTGGAGGCACTACCTAGGTATCAATTCTTTATAAGAACATATTAATCTATCCAATAGTGAAGGATTTCCAAGGTCATTCAGATGAGTTTTATTAAACAATCTGGCTAGAGGATAAATATGCAAAGACTTCTTACAGCGTTGTGAACTTCTGCCACAGTGCCATCAGAGCTTCCCGTTCAATGATTACCTTCTCCCCTTAATTTTAAGGACTTCAATATTGTGTGATGCCTTTTACTCATAATTAATGAAAAAAATCATTTTATTGTTTTATTCCATAGTTTTATTTTTCATGAACACTTAGCCTATAACTGTAACCAATTCAATACCTGTTTAGCTCACTCCCTGTACCCCACAGGGCAGCCACGACTGCTCAGTGATTTCAGTGAGGCTCCTTTCTGCATTGAGCTACAGAAGGAAAGTCTGGGTGTCAAGATGGCTGACAAGACCACAGCAAGCTAAGCACCTGCTGCACTTAAGTACTTCTTGCATCTTGAATGCGCACAAATGAATTCTCTGTTCACTTTTTAAACATATGGTCATTTACAAGTGAAAAATAATTATAAGTTTAATTACATCACAACTAATATTTGTCCTTCATTATCATAATACAAGAAGAAAACCAAGTTCCACTCCACAAACCAAATTGAACATAGCCTCAGCCTGAAGTAGACTTCACCAGAGATTTGAAGCCAGGAATTACTGCAACATTTACAAGATGGATTGTGAACATTCAAAAGTGTGAACATTCAAAAGTGTGACCTTATCTATTCAAAATTAATTGTCAATAGTGCAGACTCTTAGTGACTAATTTGGAGATGAGATCAAAGCTGGGCCCAGAAGAAGCTTATTCTAAACCCAAAGAATATCAGATAAAACACTTAAAAAAATTAATAGTTTAATGGCTACACTGTTCACCATTCATGTTCTGATTCATATTAAGTGTATACCAGAACCTGAGCATGTATAAACACTCTTTCAAAAGAAAAATATAATCAAATTTGAAAACAAGTTTGCCATGGTGGACAAGACTTCAAGTAAGAAACAACCTGATTTACTCTGGCCTACCAGGTTCAACTCACCACAGCTCACCATTCTAAACTTACAAAAATCTGTCTGTTATTTAAGTTCTATGGACCAATACATGGATTTACAGACGGCAACACCTGCTAAACATGTTATATTTGAGTTCTTAACATTTTTATTTTTCAGAATGTTCAAACGATATATTAACAGGTAGAAAAAATACGCATAAGCAAACTGTTCCAGAAAACCAAAGGAAATCTCCGTTTACATGAAGTTACAGTTGGCAGGAAACAAACTAGCTGGCAAATGTTACTTCTTTAAGAATGTGGGTCACAAAGGCAGTAATAGCAAACACAACTCTTGGTTCATTTTCGAGGGGAAAAATTCATCACAAGGGAGCATGCACAATTTATGGGTATGCCTATTTGATTTACTGCTTTAATGTTAACAAACATCTATACTTAAATCACATGCATGTAATTTTTAGTGTTCCAGAGATTTATCCCCAATAGGTAAAGAGAAACGCCATAGACCACAACAGCATTTATTTTTAGATGAATTTCTATAAAACCGCACTATTAAGTTTTCTTTATAGGTTCTGATAATTCTTGACATCAGCAACATTCTAGAGCAAAAACAATATTCTATTCTGACATGCAAAGTACTACTGCAACTCACTACTGAAATTGTAAGACACTTTAGAGTTTATGCACAAGAAAATCATATTACAGACTCAACATATTATATTGGAACTATTACTGCCAAACCAAAGTTGCTAATAGTATATTGAAAATTCATTTGATCTCACCTGGTTGACAGGAAAGATGCAGCACACATTAGGATGAGGCTAACTTATTAATGATTTATGTTCTGGGCAACCCTTGCCAGAGAAAGAATAATAAGAGGACTTAGTATATTATTGTACAACAAGTTTAAATGATCAGTCTGATGGGGTAAGGAAGAGAATCCAACTTAAGAGGCAGCTAGAAAGGGATGTCTGTAAAGAGATAAACCCACCACCTATTCAAATCAATGGCAAAAGCTCCCTCTGATAAAGATTCAGATCTGCACAGGCATTTTCATTCAAGGACACACTAAGAAGACTGGTGCATTTGGGGGCAACTTGAGATTTCTGCTCCCAAGTGGGAAAAATTGCACGTTATTTTAATTACCCCTTTAGAATATGTGGTTTATCTAGCTGAATTGGATTTTTAATTTTTTTTTTGCAAAAAAAAAAGCCTTCAATCTCTGTTTGCATTCACATGAGGTCAGCAGAGCCTGCTATCCATTTTAAGCACACTAAAGCCAACAGATAAATAAAAAGATACGGGAGAAAGACCTTAAATCAGACTCTGATGCATGTCAATTAAACGTGGTATAATCACCACCATAAAATAATACTCCCACGAAAATCCCAGCCTAATATTAGCTATCAATGAACGTAGCTAACGTTCACCGACTAAAAGCAACGATAACAGCATTATTCTAAAAAGCGGCTTTTAAAATATATATAAAAAATCAAAATAAAATAAAAAATCAAAAGGTGGACAGATAACACCACGCAAAGGCAAAGGGACTAGGCGAGGTTTCTTCTTCACAGGGCATCAAGGCTGCGAGAAAGGAAGGAATGGGAGCGGAATGAGGAGAAAGATGGTCTGTTCCTGCAGCACCAGCAGCCGCCTTCAGAGGAAGGAGTCGGATGCATGGATTCAGCACAGCGGCCGGGGCCTATCGGGAGGAAGGCGGCTGCGCTGCCTGCGGAGGGCAGAAGTTTTGGGGGGAAGGAAGCGGGGTGGGGGGCTGGGGGGGGGAAGGCGGCGGCGGGGATTCAGGGTGGGGTCGGGCAGGCGGGGTGGGGATAAGGGCGGGGGCGGGGCGGCCCGGCCGAGGAGGAGGAGGAGGCGCGGGGTCCCGCCCGAGGCGAAGCCTGCCGGAGAAAAGCCGGCCAGGGGCGGGGCCTGCCTGCCTAGGGAGTCCGGCGGCGGCGGCTCGCTCTTTCGCGCTGGGCGAGCCCGCCCGCCCGCCGCCGGGATGGAATGATGAGGCGAAAGGCGGGAAGGCTGGCTCAGGGGAGTGCGGGCAGCGCGAAGGCCCGGCAGCGGCGTCGCCCTTCCCTCATTTATTCATTCCCCTCCCCGGCCGCCGCCTCCTCCTCCTTCCTCCTCGCTTCCCTCGGAAAGGCCTGGAGGGCGGGCGGTTGGTCGGAGAGGGAGCGGCGGCGGCGGCTGCAGCCCGCCGGGCGGGCGGGTCTCTCTTACCTGAGGCGGCGGCGGCGGCGGCTGCGGCGGCGGCCCGCGGAGCGTTTCAAAGCCGGAGCCGAGGAGGAGAAGCGCGCTGGGGGCGGGGCGCGGCAGGCGGGCGGGTTGCGCCCCCACCCCCAGCGCAAGGGGCGTACTCCGGCGGCTGCTCCGGCGCCGGGATTTCCCAGTAATGCAACAAAAAATGGCGACCACAACAAACCGCCTCCGCGGCCGCCGATCGGCGCATGCGCCCGGGCCGGCGTGGCCACGTGAGCTAGCGGTGGTGGGGGGAGAGGGAAAGGAGGAGGGAAAGGAACGGGCGCGCGTGCGCTTTGTCTTCGGCAGACTGAACGCGCTTCCCCCCACCCCCACCCCGTTTTGCTTCGACACTCCCTAATGGCCCGCTGATCGGGCAAAGCGCATGCGCAAGAGCCTGCGGCCCTCTTGGGCAGCACGCACGATCTTGCTGCTTTTCCTCCTCTCTCCTCTCCCCCCCGCAACTCCTTTCCAGAATGGCAGCCACGGTTTTTGAAAAAGTATTGGCTCCCTGTACGTGACACAGAGAAGGGAGAAGACCCTGGACTGGCTCATTCAGCCCAAGCAAGAGGGAGGGAGGGGCTTTACAGCTGTGGGTTTAGAGAGCGGGGCTGTGTGAGGAAAACCTGCATTTTCCCTCAGTGCCCTATTATATGAGAGGTTAGGAGGTAAGGCCAACCTTGCTGGACAGAGAACCAAAGGTGTAGGCCCTCGGCCACAGCTGAGGAGAGAAAATGCAAAGCTTGCACACAGCCCTGGGCTACAGGCGCATCTGAGTTTTAGTCCAGCTTCAGAATGGGAACACATCAGCAAAGGGATCCATCATGGTCTTTCCACATTACCTACCCCAAAGGTGGATTTTCTGAAGGAAATAGGTGATCGGCCGATGTGCTCTTTCACTCTGAAAGTGGACTGAAGCTAGATGACAATATAAGTGTGAATTCACCCCTGCAGCAAAGAGAGCAAACCCAGAAGTAACCCCTCACACCTGAGAATATATCAGTGGATATGGTTTGTACTGAAACCATTCTACCACAGGTAGTATAGTCTCCGACTAATTCAGTAGAATCCTTAGCTGTGAAGGAAGATCTCTCTTCAATAAGTGCCTGTGCTGACTTTACAATGTACCCTTATGATAACCTAACTGCTAAAATCAAGTAACAAGACTACAGTTCAAAAACAAAATACTTAAAAAGTATTATCCATTATGTTGCCTTATGGCACACAATTTCTATACATGCTTATTCAGAATCCTTGCTGAGTTAACTGAGTATACTCAAGTAAATGGCTACAAGATTACCCACAGCGATAGCTGCCATATTCTTTTCTGGAGATCTTGTTTGTCTAAAACCTTAATTGCATCAATTCTGTTAAAATGTTTACTATCCCAAAATGTTGCAGTGTGCAGACCAATGTTCTGCCCATACCCAGTTCCTATGTATTTATCCTTTCTTATGGTTTTTCAGTATTTACCGCCCTACCATATATGAACCAAATGAGAGCCTATTACCTGCTCAGTTCTTATTTATTGCGGGGAGGGGGGCCATTAGCTAGGACCAAATCCTAGAGTTTCCTTGAACACAAAATGTCCCCATTTTGGGTATAGTCCTGCTTGCAATTAAGGCTTTGCTATTTGAAGAAGCCACAGCCCTGGAGATGCTGTGCACTCAATTCTAAGAGTATTTGGATCCTTTTAGGTCTCAGTCACCAGAACCCCTCATCATATGGAACTTCACTATTTTCAAATTACCTCAAAAGAAAAGACACACCTCAGCTAAGCATTAGCAAGTGGTAAATACAAACCAATAGCAGGATGCAAGGAAAAGCCCAGGACTACCATATCTATGCATTTTTACAAGGACAATGTTATAAGCACAACAGCTACCATTTCTGAGATGTTACTCCATGCCTGTGTTCACAACAGCTGTTACCTTTAACACCCTTAACTGGGATTAATAAAGTAGCCTTCACCAAGCGAAGGCTGTAGCAAGGTATAGATTTAAGCCATTGCAGGTTAAGTTCCAGCCTGAATCACCAACAATCCAAAAATCAACATCAAGTGCTGGTTTAGAACCTTATGACTAAAGTCAGTGCTGGAAAGGTTATTCCAAGACCTCAGGTTACTGTCTGAAAGCACATGAACTTCCTTACTACTAGGATGCAGCACACCTGCATAGGTTTGTTTTTTGCAGTTAGGATTATGGTATGAAAACAATACTATCTCAATCCATATGTACATGGATGTACCTAAGCCCTTAGATAGTCAATGACAAAGACCTCTCAGGGTTAAACCAAGCCACACCTTACCCCAAACACTTAGGGTGTTTTTCCACTGTCACTAAAAGTACCCATTAAGTACCCATTAATGGGTACGTAATGGCATTTTTGTACCCATTAATGGGTACTTAATGGTTACTTCTAGTGACAGTGGAAAAACACCCTTAGTTAACCTAATTATGACATTCCTGTTTCCAAGAGGAGATTCTAAGAGCTGCAATTTTGCTGGACTAGTCTTCTGAAAATTGATATACCTTCTCTTAATTGTGTTAAAGCTCTATTAACTATACAGTTCTACAGTTTGCTTTGTGGAAAGTTTCCCTGTACTAAATAAAGCAGAATATAAATGCACAGCATTTTTTTCTTGTTTTGGCTCTCCATTTTCCTCTTCTAATGGTTTGCAGCTCATTCTTTACCCATCCTAAAATTCAACCATACCTCTGAAACATTTTTCTGGAAAATTGTGGGACCACCAGCATGGTCCATTTTAGGCTGCAACTGCCGAATCAACCCTTGTAGATCATGGATACAGGAAATAATTCTGCACTGCATGCCTATTAAAGCAAAACATTTTGCCCTTCAATATCATCTGCAGTTAATATTAGCAGCAGGATAGTTTAATTTTATATACCTAGCTGACAGAATTATGCATTTTATTCTTGGGCTTGATCACAGCTTCATCTGATCTTATATTGAATTGCTGTATTTTGTTATTTATTGTATCATTTTGAATTGCATTACTCCTGCTGATGCTGGTCTTGGGCTGTCATAATCAGTTCAGTTCAATGTAAAAAAGGCATGCAGCATCATAGGCTCCAATATTATCAGGGGTACATTTGAGCTCCATCCACGAACTAACAGCTGACCCTCCTGCTCCTTATTGTCACTTCTCCTCTCCTAATGTCAGCTAGAGCTGTGCTAGAAGAGGCAGATAATCTTTAAAAGGCTATGGCTCTTTCTGCACTGGGCCTTATTCTGGATTATATCTCAGAATAGGGACCTGCTATTAAATGTAAGGGCAGTTAAGGACATGCCCTGCTGCCATAGTCTGCCACTGACATAAGGATGGCAGATCCACAGTCCAAGATATAAGCCAGAATAAGGCCCAGTGCCAAAAGAGCCTATCCCTGGGATCCTAATTTTGTAAGTTAGGTAAATGACCCCTAACCTGCCTCCTTCGCAAAGCCAAGGCACAAAGGTTGCAATGCCCCCTCTCCAAACTGACAAATAGAACTAGCATGTCTCTACATTACTTATTTTAATAAAAAATATACATATTGAAAAAAGAGGGTGCAGGATTTTGTCTCTTCAGGAGAGCTTAGCCCCTTTGGATGCTGGAGCCCAGTCTGTAGAAAGAGTCCTATCTCCTGAAGCAAAAGGGGAAACCACTTTGCCTGAGAGAACAGTTGCCACTTGTCCTGAGTTTTATTTCTTCTGCTTTGGAGGCGGCCTGTAAGGAAAAAAATGACAGTTCTGGTTAAAAAATAAACAGCCAAATAGATTGAAGTTTATCTTGTTTCCGTGGCAGTGGCAGAGATCAGACTTTGGGGGATTTTCCTCCCTTAATCAGGATCTAAGGAATGGGTCCTTCAACTAATCCGGATCGAGTAGATGCGGATTAAGGGAGGTACCCGATGCATCCCCACGGGTGGTGCAGCACCCAATAGTAATGGGTGCTAGCCTGCCCACAGTGGAAATACCGGAGCACCCATGTGGTAAATCCGGATCGACCCACATGGGACCCGCCCATCACCCCAGGTTTTTTGGGGGACAGGGGGTGCAATCTCCGTAGATGTTCCGGAGATTCTTTGAAGATTCTCCAGAGCAATCTGCCACAAACTTCGAAGATTCTCTGGAGCCTTTGACAACGGTTCATAAGATAGGCATTGCTCTCACATGGGGTCCTCTTCGGACCCTGTGCTATTCTCTGGAGCCGGCTTTGGAGATTGTGCACAGGCTTCTGAGCTTTGGGTTTCGGGGCAACCCCTCATAGGTGCCCCCCCCAAGGCCTCCCCTAGACACCATTGCCCAGTTGCGGTGGAAACACGCTCGGTATAATCCAGATTTGATGCCTGAAGACCCCATTGTAGACCCCTTTAAGGGGGTCTACAGGAAATTCAGATTATAGGTCCTGAAGGACCCATTCAATCTGGATTTCCCTAGAACTGGTGGAAACAAATGTGGCTCTAAGGGGGTCTGCAGTGGAAATGGGGTCTTCCTGCTCTGAGCCTAATGGGTCCTTAATGGGTCCCTAATGGGTACTTAATGGGTGCTAGTGGAAAAAAATCCTTCGCTGCCCAAAGCATAATAGGGAATTTTTGCCTGGTAATAAACAAGATTCCCACTCTTACACTTCTGGATAGGTAGGACCAAGAAAGTTCCTTCTTGTCTTGATATTCTCCAAAAGACAAAGGAACCTCCTTAAGACCCTTCTTTCCCCATGTCCACATCCACACTGTGAATGCCTGAATCAAGGGGCTGCTCTCTTAGGACTTACTCACAACTGCCTATACAAGAGGAGAAATAATTCAGCAAAGATCACTTTCAGACCTTAGAAGATATGGTTTCATCCTCTGTTTGGGATTCTCCAGCAGAAACAATGGCACAACAGACAACCCGGACTGTCTCCTGGTACCTGGGGGAACTCCTTGCCAGTTAAAGGACAGAATGGCCTGACTCTGCTGACTTACTGGGATTACTATGAGTAGTTGGAGCCAAGGATTGCTCTGGTGAAGGACTGCAAGGTGATAATCCTATGCACAAACGTACAGTAATAGATTGAGAATAAAAGGTATAGGTTTGTGTTGATTAGTCATCTGTGGATTGTAAGCTGAGGGAGAGGAGGGAAAGTAGGTTCTTGTTCCAGGATGCCAGGTGTGGAGGTAGTTAACACTAGAAAACTGTATGGGTGGTATGGATTATAAAGGATAGGAATGTTAGAGGGATTTGTGCAAAGAGAAGAACTGAATGAAAATAGAGAAGAGATGCACAGTTGCCAAATTTGTAAAACTTCAGGGTTTTTTTCCATTAAGGAACCCCAAAAACTGCAAAGATGCCTTCCCAATCTCTTCAGAACAAAGTAATGGTCTCTTTGCACTGCTTATAAAGACATCTTGCCTCCGCTACTAGGATGCAACATTTGTTTGACAAGGATGTGGGATGATTGCATTGTGTTTGGAGATTACTATCATCAGGACTTTGCATCCATTGATATGGAACAGTGCTAAGGCATCCCCATTGAGTCTCTCATTAGACCACATTTCCTGCCATCCAGCCCACTTAACACAGATGCCTCCTGCTCAAGTTGATTCAGATCAAGCTAATCCGGATCCACTAATAGAGACTAAGAGTGTTAAGCACAGTAAAGGCCTAAGACTAGTAGATCACATATAATGTTACAAAGCCTTGTCATTCAGCACCCTGATCATGACATTTTACAGGAAATATTCATATAAATAGTTTTATTAAAAAACAATTCTATTTGTTGTTATTTCAGCTGACCTAAAACTGTGATTAAAGAGTACTGCTCTGCCGTACCTGTAAATGCCAACTACCACAGCATGGTCTCGTTCATACGGCTCCAAAGTCAACTGCTCCTGGGGTTTCATGTTTTCCTGTTGCATTTTCTTTACCTCTGATGCAAAGACCGCTTCAGGTGCTGCTGTTGAATCAATGCAGTTCGCCTGTGGAATGAAAAATATAATTTATCAGCCTGTCCAACATCTAGCCTCGTCTGAGTAGAATAATTTGTTAGTATTGTGCAGAAGACAATCTCCTTCCACTGCAAGCTCATGTAAGAAGACAATAATCATGTCAAACCAAGTGTTACCTTGATAGAGATGACAAAATGGCCGCCGTTCTTCAAGAAATTGTGTGCATTTAAAGCTACGATACGTGATTGGTCAGGCTGAGCAACATCCGCAAAGATCACATCAACCATCCCTGCAAGGAAAGAGGCGTGATGAACAGCACTGTGTTGGATGCCACTCTGGAATCTTCTCACTTTCCTCTCTTGAATTAAGATTAATGGGATAGAACAAACAGGTCCCACAGTATCAAGAGTTATCATTGCCTTTGCTCTTTCGCCTTGACGGTGTCAGCAAAGAGATCACCCAAGTATGGCCAGATTAGTTCTCAAATGTTTCTGAGGGGAGGACAGAATCAATTAGATAAAATGAAAAGTAATAAAATTCAGATATGACCTAAAGGAGAGTCAAGGCTTGTATGACCAGTTTTCATCTCACTTGATGTAGTTTTTGGCTTGTAATGCCATGTTCCATGGTTTGGTTGTGAACCTAAGCTTTTTGGGTATGGCCATGATATCCATCTTCGGTGATGAAGATCAATATTGTAGCCAAATCAGAAAGCTTAGGTTCAAGCCATTCCTATGGAACATAACATTGCAAATCAATAACAAGTGAAGATTTCAGGAAAATAATCCCTGACTTGAAGAGCTGTTCTTAAGTTCTCTCCCCAATCCTCACTGGACATCTTCAAGCTCCGGTTTGATTGTGTGGTTGGGGTGCTGGACTCTTATCTGGGAATCGCCAGATTTCATTCCGCACTCCTCCATGAAGCCAGCTGGGTGACCTTGGGCTAGTC
>MTQE01002781.1:565623-594682 GCA_014337955.1 Aspidoscelis marmoratus
CTAGTC
This sequence comes from Aspidoscelis marmoratus, assembly GCA_014337955.1. Lineage (NCBI taxonomy): Eukaryota > Metazoa > Chordata > Lepidosauria > Squamata > Teiidae > Aspidoscelis > Aspidoscelis marmoratus. Next base: position 565,630 of record MTQE01002781.1, read on the forward strand.
ACAGCTCTCTTTCTGAGGTCTCACAGCCCCACCTACCTCACAGGATGTTTGATGTGGGGAGAGGAATAGAAAGCTTTGCCAGCCACTTTGAGTCCCCTTAAATGGGTGAGAAGAGTGGGGTAGAAAAGCCAACTCTTCTTCAAGGAAAGGCTGGATAATAGTTTAGCCATCTCCTGCACCAAGCAGAGAGTTGGACTGAATGGTCTCTAAAATCCTTTCCAACTAACGGATTCTATGATTTAGAGTAATTTATACATAACTAACTAGGACATCTGCTCCATTTCTGAGTGACGAAGACCTGAGACACCTCATTTTATATACTTCTTAGAGCCAGTTCATTGCATTCTACTGAAACATGAAGCACTGTAGCTCTCCTACATGGAAGGGCACTGGAGAGGGGAAGTGGCAACCAAAGCCACATGCCAATTGCTACTCTACCCTTGTCACCAAGAACAGTAAGACCAGGTCTCCAACTGACTCCCCTGACATTGTCTTGGGATGGCATGAAGGCCCAGAAACCTTGATTTCTGTAAAAAAAAATATCTTAAGTAGGCCGTTTCTTAGAATGCTGTTCAGTGTAGTTTCCCAAACCCCCACCTTTCTTCCAAGGGGCAAAGAAAATGAAGAGAGACAGAGGCTGTACTTTTAGAGATGCCAAGTTGAATCAGCACACACCAGCTTGGGCAACCTGAAAAAGCTTCATATGCATTTAATGTGCACAGAAAAGTAGTCTACCCTTAACCCTAAAACAATATCAAAATGCATGCAAATATAAATATAAATAAATAAATAAACAAACTGTTTGTGTACAGTACTGTGCAAAGGATTTAGGCAGGTGTGGGAAAATGCTACAAAGTAAGAATGCTTTCAAAAACAGAAGTGTTAATAGGTTATTTTTTTATCCGTTTACAAAATGAATTGCCACAGAAAAATCTAAATCAAATCAATATTAGGTGTGACCTCCCTTTGCCTTCAAAACAGCATCACTTCTTCTAGGTACCCTTGCATGCAGTTTTTGAAGGAACTCAGCAGGGGGGTTGTTCCAAATATCTTGGAGGAGCCACTAAAGATCTTCTGTGGCTGCAGGCTTGCTCAGATCCTTTGATCTCCTCACGGAATCCCAGACAGATTCAATGAGATCAGGGCATATCACTTCCCAGACTTCCCAGCATTTTTTCTACACCTGCATAAAATATTTCCAATGTACTGTATACACTGGTTGTACGCACACACACAGTGATATAAACCGAGTTTCATAACTCTGTAGTTTTGCTTTTACATCCCTGTAAGGTTACAAGCCTGAAAAACGTTTGACCCTTTACCTGTCTTTGTGACATGCCCTAATGCGACCAAGTTCATCAATGATGTTTGCGCACTGATGGCTGATACCCTGCTCCTTAAGAATTGTTCTTACCCCATAGTTTCAAATGCACCTTACCAATTAGCATGCGGTATTTGTGGGGGTGTCGCGCATCCTCAATCACAGGGATAATGTTGGTCCGCTTCTTTGCCACATTGATGAGGTCACGGCCTGAGCGGTGCGAAAACTCCACTGCGTACACAAGCCCCTCCTGTGTTAGCAAGAAGCAGAAACCAGGGCTGTCAGTCTACCTGAAGTCCAGAAAAATTAGCACATCACCACAGAGCCACTACTGCATCTGCAAAGAAAACGTGGGCAAAGCAGTCCTTCAGATGAGTGGCCCTTGCACAACTCAGCACAGTGACAGATTTCCTATCCTAGCGTCAAAAGTCGCAAGAGGAACCTTGATTTCTGCAAAACATGAGAAGGCGGCTGCAAGGGGACACTGGGCAGGACTTTGCTTAACAAATGGGCTTTGCCCCTAGTTCTTTTCTCCCTTTCAAGTCAAACGGCAGCAGGGCAGGAGGGAACCAGGGCAGTGAAGGCCAGGTACAGCTATGAAGGATGACCACAGCCTCTTCCTTTCCCTTTAGTTTTCAAGTTTGCACCTGGGGTCTGTCCCTGGATAATAGAAGGGATTGAAGTGTCCAGAAAACTGCCTTGTCCCTTTATTTTGGATCGGTTTGCACTGGTTACCAACTTGCCAATTCATGGTATTAAGACTGATTTTTGAAGTCTCAAGTGACTTGGGGCCAAACATCTAAAGGAGAAAGCCCTCCCATATAGACCCACCACTCTGTCAAGATTTCTTGGAGAGGCCCTACTAATTGTCTCACCACCCACAGCAGCAAAAGGGGTGGGCACCCGGGACAGGGCCTTCTCAGTGATGGCCCCTAAGCTATGGAATAGTCTCCCCCTTGAGATGCATCTATCACCTTCATTGTATGTTGAGGAAGGCAGTGAAAATGCACCTCTTTGCCCTGGCCTTCAGTTAAATGGGGATACACTTTTCTCTTCCCACTTGCAGATGCTACTGTTTTAATACATACTGTTACTGTTTTAATGTTTGACGTTAGATGTTGTTACCCATCCAGAGACCTCCGGGTACAGGGCATGAAAAAAATGAAAGCAAGTAAATGTCTTCTTTCAAGGGTGAAGAGGCCGAGACAATGAAGACTAATTTCATAATGAAGGTGTTCCAGCACCTTGACCATTCTGGTTGCCTTGATTATTCCTGTTCCACAATATCCTTTCTGAGATGTGATGACCAGAATTATTCAAGGTATCCAAATGTGGCCTCACTATAAATTTATAAAGAAGCACAATGTTTGGTACTCTTACTAATTATCTCTAGCATGGGATTTGCTTTTTTCACTGCTATTGCACATTGGGTCAACACCTTCATTGAGCTGTCCACCAGAATCCCAAGATCTCTTGCCTGGTCTGACACAAAAAGCTCAACACTCAACAGTTTATAGGTACCATTTGGGTTCTTCGTCCCAAAGTGCATCACTCTGCACTTGCTAAGATTGATGTGCATTTCCCATTTGGTTGCCCACTCAATGTTAAGAATTCCTTCTAGAGCTCTTCACAATCTCTTTCAGTTTTTACTAATTTAACATCAGCAAGCTTTGCTATTTGACTGCTTACCCTTACTTCTAGATCTTTTATGAATAAATCTTAAAGTAAAGGTTGCAATACAGATCCTTGGGGCAGGGCACTTTTTACTTCTCTCTACTGAGGAATATCAAGCATCAGCATGGTATTTTTTCAGGCAACTTGTGAAGATGCATTTCTTTATTCTGGACTTTATCTGAAGGGTGGTTTATCCTTCCTTCCCAAGTATCTGACTGCAATCTTTATTCAGGGAGGGAGGATATTTTAATGTATGGATTATACTTTTATTGTTTTTATCTTCTTGTTGTGACCCACTCTAAGGCATTCAGGCGAAGGGCAGGACATTCATCCATCTATCCGGCGAAGGGCAGGACATGTCTCCGTCCGTCCGTCCGTCCACCCCATCCGTTTTTTACTTTTTATATGCCTTAAATGGCTAAGCAAGGCAATACCTTTTCCTCCCCACATCCAGGTACAGTTATAGTTTTAATATGTTTAAAATGTTGCAACCAACCCTGAGACCTTTGGGTATAGGGCGGGTGGGCCGACCGACCGACCAAATGAATGGATAAATAAAATTATAATGAACCCTACCAGCTTTCATGGTACAAATACATTTTTGCTGGTGCAGTTTTTTGACCAATACTGGTTGAAGTACATTATATGATGATCTTCCCCCCTTTTCAATAATTTTTTAAAGAAGTATATGAACCATTCTATAGGCAGAAGGAGAAGCCATGGAGGACACGATTCCTGGAAATGATGATCTTTGGCAGCTTCTTTAGTGCAATATCTCTTCCCTTCCACTTCTGGGAAGCACAACCAGACACACCTTAGCATCTTTCAGCAATTCAGCTACAATTTGAGCTTTGGTTGCACCGGAAGTTCCTTACCGGTCCAACAATGTCAGAGACATGAGATACTGTTGTTCCTGATGCAGCTCCAAGGTACAACACTTTGGCCCCGGGTTTGATGTGAATCTGATCGATGCCTCCGAGGATGGCGGCAGCCAGCTTGGAGCGGAAAGGATTCCAAGCGCGGTATTCCACTTTCACTTCACCATCCTGGAAAGAAAAGGCACCCGAGATTTAAGACCAGGTTTCCAACCGGAGACTTAGGGCAGATTTCATGATCCTTAACCATGGTTACTGCGGCCAGTGATTTCGGGAACTGCAGTCTATAAAAGGATCAGCAGACCTAAAGAGGCAACTGCCCTTAAAATGTGCCCCCCAAATTCCTGTATTGACAAGCAGTTACTCAAAATAAGTATTTGATACTTTTGAGTAGCTGTTCAATGACATCGATAATTATTTGCACTTTACAAACAGCTAAGCCTCCCTGGAAATTTTAATTTTAGCCTCCCCTCTGTATTTGCAAGGGGAAGTATGAGAAAGCAACCCTCTTGAATGCTAAGGAACTGGTGTATTATCCCTACCTACCTCCACAGAAATCCTCTTCTCTCCATACACTGATTCGCCAGGTACCATGTTTTTTGTCACTAACGCATCTTCTTTCCCTCGGCAAATAAAGACACCTATCGGTACAAAAATGATAGGAACTTGAGCTCTTCATATACACTGTATGGTTTACCACTGTTTCAGTGCCCAGACAAACCAAGCCTTCAATAGCCATAACGGATATAGACATGCAACGTTGAAGTCTGTAGGCAGTGGCCTAGGAGCACAGGATGATTCAACCGAAGCCTATTCCGCTAGCAATGTGACGCTGCAACAAATCCATCAAGAATGTTTATGTAAGAAAATATTGACAAAAAAAGCCACCAGTAGCCACAAACACCATCTCAGACATGTTGGCAGAGCATTTGGCCCAGCAGACACATGGCTATGAAAATGCAGAATCACAGGCTATATGCAGGCAGGACAGGGCAGGTGCACATTTATATAGGATCCTATGCTGTGAGAAAGAATGCATCTACCACCCACTGCTTGCCAGGAACCTCTCCTCTCCTTCCCTTAAAGCAGCGGTTCTCAACCTTCCTAATGCCGCAACCCCTTAATGGAGTTTCTCATGTTGTGGGGACCCCCAACCATGGGGGCGGAGCAGCTGGGAGGTGGGAGGGAAGGGCGGCGGGAGACTCTTCGCGACCCCTCTGAAAGGGTAGTTTGACCCCCCCAAAGGGTCCCGACTCCCAGGTTGAGAACCACTGCCTTAAAGAATCTCTTTCTTATGATATACCAGAAATGATGGGAAGGGGAAGCAGTGTGTATGAATGCTGTGTGTATGAATGTTACCGTATTTTTTGGTCCCTGGAGAGTGCATGCACTTTTTTTCCCAGCAGTCCATAAACAAACCTTCAGGTATGGGGCACGATAGAAATATAAACAAACAAACAAACAAACAACCCATGGGTCATGTTCAATAACAGCTTTTGAATGGGGCATGTATTTTGAGGCCCAAGACTGAAAGGTAAGAAGCTTTACAAAAATTATGTACAAAAATCAGACCTGCTGGCCCAGACTGGATAGAGATCCTGGTAAATAACCCTTACAAATTTAACTTGGCAAAAGCAAGAGAATTATATTTAAAAATAATTTATCAATGGCACAGTTGCCCTTCAATAATATCCTGTACGATCCCTGAAATTCAACCATTCTGTTGGCATGGTTGCAAAGAAACTGGATACTATACACACTTATAGTGGTCATGCAAAATAGGATACAAGTTTTGGAAAAAAGTTTTCAAAATAATAAAAATTATTATACTAGAGGGCACTTGTTTCAAGCAAGAGTTAGTGCTACTTCGTTATTACAAAGAATAAAAATATTAGAGCCAAGATATTATTGAATCATCTATTACTTGTAGCAAAACAAATAATTTCAAAAGCTCAGAAGGATTCCAAAGGATTAACAGTCCAATTCTGGAATCAATTTGTAAGGGACCTCTTTTCCAATGAATTAATTACATATCAATTGAAACAAATTCAAGGTCAAAAAATTAATATTCCTTTCATGAGCGTATGGGGCCCACTACTGGATACAACAAATCAACCACTCTCAGCATACGATTCTCTAAAATCACCCCCTAACTTTTTGTTAAAGTTAATTTATAATATATGTTTATATATTTTCTTATTACAGTGAGGTTAGAGCTAGAGTATAGACACAGTTGTAATATAAGTATACTGCTGTTTAATTTGTACATTTGTATTTTAGTTGATTATACATGTGTATTTCTAAAAAAAAATTATATAATAGAGTAGGGTTCTGCAAGTATGGAATTTTTGGGATTCGATTCGCTTTGAATATCCAAAGATTCTAATCAATTTATTTATTATTTATTTGTATTTCTATCCCACCCTATACTTGAAGGTCTCAGGGCGGGTTACAATATTAATCTTAGACAGGTCCTGGCCCTCAGGCTTACAATCTGAAGAGACAAGACACAAAAGGAAAATGGTGTGGGAGGGAACAGCAAAAAGCAAGCACTTGAGGTCTTCAGCTCCAATTCTTCTGTTCATTTCTTATTGCTGGAATTTTCCTATTCTCTTTACTTTGAATTTTTTCTTCATTGATGACAAGCCAGACGATGGTAGAGATGGTCAGCCAGCCCTGCCCTGCTCGGCCTCAGGACCAGATGATTTCTCAACTGGTGGATCGACTACCGTAGTCTCTTTGCCATCATGTGATGGGAGCAGTTTGAAGAGGGAGGAGGCACTTTTGTGAGCAAGGTGGTAGACCTCCTCAATCCGCTTCCTCTCTTCTGCTCTCAGGCAAGATGGTCCGCAGCCTTGTGATGGCAGTTGGAGGAGGGAGGGGCACTGCTAGGAGCAAGATGGCAGAGCAGCCCAGCCTGCTGCCTCTTCTCCACTCCTCTCAGGCAAGATGGTTCACAGCCTTGTGATGGCAGTTGGAGGAGGGAGGGGCACTGCTGGGAGCAAGATGGCAGAGCAGCCCAGCCTGCTGCCTCCACTCCTCAGGCAAGATGGTTCGCAGCCTTGTGATGGCAGTCGGAGGAGGGAGGGGCAGTGCTGGAAGCAAGATGGCAGCTTATTACGTAAAAACAAATCAATACATAGGTCTATTTGAGAAGCTTATAATAACGCTCACAAATATGTCTCTGATTAGAGTTCATGGAAGAGGTAACCAATAAACTATAGATTCTAATCAACATAGTAGAATTTCACTATACTATAGGTGCCTCCAGTCGCACTCAAAACTTTGCAGTTGCTGTGCTGCCGCTGAAGCACAGAGCTGGAAACAGGCAATTGATTGTCCTGCCGCAGGGAAGTTCCAAAGTAAAAGGCGGCTGATTAATCAGCAGCTTTTTGGCTGCACTTTCCCTGGAATTCCCCCGTTGCTGCAGAGGATCGATCATCCTGTCTGGATGATGGGAAGCAGCTGTGCAGCAGCTTCAGAGTTGCTAAGCAGTTTCCAGTTGTTCTGCCTGTCTGACATGAAGTGGCTGCAGAGAGACTGGAGTTTTTAAAGCACCTCTGGTGGCACCCTATCATATACTTGCATATTCATCTAATAGGAAACCAAGTAACCTGGAATGGATCTCCATATTGGAATGGATCTACCTAACTTTTAATCAACACGGAAAAGGGGTTGTAACAAAAGGTGAGCTAGTCAGTCTATTTTACCAGAACTGTAGGGGGACATATGCAAATATAGCAAAGGGTTGTTGTATCTTCCTGTCGGCAGAGCCAATGAAAGGATGCTAAAACAATCTCCAGAAACTCACCCATGGTTCAAAAAAGTCAATGGGGATAAACAGGTGAATGAGGCTAAAGCACAGGGTTCTCCCAAAGACTGAAGAAAACCTGAGGTGCTGCTTAGGTCCAGCTGGTGTGCCAAATCCCCATGCTTTGTCCAGATGTAGCTCAAGCTTTAATCTAGCCTAGGAATGGTAAAAACTCTGCAGAAAAGCCATTGATTGGAGGTTTACAGACATGTTCCTCCATCATCTTGGCAGTTCAGAGACATTCTGCCATGTCCCAACCTTACCCAAACATTTCTAACTGTGAGCTATAATTTGTCTTTCTTCATGCAAAAGAAGGAGACCTTACTATTTGTGACTGTACTATTCCAATGGGACTAAAATCAAAATAAGGTCCTAGACCAGCAGCATATAAAAGTTGGGGGGCTGATTCAACAGTAATTAGTTTAGTTGTGGCTAACAGAAAGTCGTGATCCCACCACTGACATTTAGGATTGCAGGGACATTTTTCTACACAGAAGAGAGATAACTGACCTGGGCTATTTTCTTTTTGGATGCCTAAAGATAAACCCCAAATACCTAAAGTAAACCATTTGTCTTATTTTAAGCTTCTCTATACACCATTTGTGTTACTTAGGCCTATTCCAGAAACTGACAACTTTGGTCTTCTGCTCCTATGGACTCTTACGGTTGATCTAGCTTTGGCACAGAATAAATACATGCCTACAAAGAACAAGATAGGAAGATGTTTTTACCCTAGATTTGGAGGCCGGAAATGCTTGTAACCTGGATTCAGCTCAGAATAGGCAAATGTGGTTGATTACTGGTATCTGTCTCAGAACCTTCTCCTGCTGCTATATATGCCAGTGTTCAGCCACCTTGCCACATATCACAGTCCTCTTCTCCTTGGTAATACTGCTCATGCTTCCCACAGATGTCCTACCTGTAGTATTAAGCATGATGCATTTCACATTGTCTCCCCACTCTGCTCTCTGTATTCATAAAACAATGGCTTAAAGGGGCGTAACTGGGGCCTGTTTAGCAGTGCACAGCAAAATCACCCTTAAGAACTACCAGAGTGACCTTTTTCTTCGGATTCTGTTCAGGTTCTCCTGAGGTTCACCTTCTCTGCCCAATGATCAGTTTTCAGATGACGTGCAAGCAAGAATCTTGATCCTTAGGCTACTCTACAGAGCTATTCAATGGTAAAGGGTGCCTTTCAAAGCACGTACTGAGGGGCCTGGATAGATAGGTCTAGTGCTTAAGGAGCAAGACTCTTATCTGGGAAAACCAGGTTTGATCCTGCACTCTTACATGAAGCAAGCTGGGTGACCTTGGGCTAGTCACAACTCTCGTCTAAGCTCTTCCAGCTCCACCTACTTCACAGGGTGTTCTGTAGTGGGGAGAAGAATAGAATGCTTTGTCAGCCACTTTGAGTCCCCTTAAGGATGAGAAAAGTGGTGTAGAAAAGCCAACTCTTCTTCTTCAATGGTCCATAATGCAGAATGGCTTTATTTGGGTGCCAATCACCCTCTGGGAGAAGTCATTGAAGACTTTCACAATCCTTGTATGTTTTTGCCACATTAAATAATTTGGAGTCCTATCTATCCAGGCCACTTCGATTTTCTCCAAGAATTGCCCATGCAATGCTTTATTGTGCCTGTTGTCTGTTCGGGCTTGCACTACATTTCTCCTATATTCAATCTCGGTTTGCTGCACTTTGAAGCAGTTTTTGATTGTCCACCTCCACGAAAGCTGGTTCTTGACTGCTTTTGATAATCAGCCAGAGTATGCCTTTCCTCTTCAATGATCTGTTTTGCCTGCAGCATTCCTCTGCCCACAGATCTTCTGGGCAGATACACTATGTCAATGTCACTGCAGCGGTGTAATGAATAACGGATAGTCATCAGTTTTCTGTCCTGGCTATCCAACTCAGCTTGTGTCCAGTTGACTATTCCAGCAGTATATCTTATGACAGACATGGCCCAGGTATTAATGGCCTTGATGGTGTTTCCGCCGTTGAACTTGTTCAATATTTTCCTGAACATATGCAGTACTCCCAGATATTTATAAGCCTCAGGCTGGTGGGACTTTATGGCTTGCCCATTGGGCATTTTGATGCCTTCACTGTCTGTGATCCTTTTTTTCTTCCACTGTGGTGTATTTATCCAGGCTGAATTCCATGCTACTATCTGTACTGAAGATGTAAACTGTGTTTGTCAAAGACTGGATCTCAATTTCAGTTTTTCCATAGAGCTTCATATCATCCATATATAATAGGTGGGAAATTTTCTGTGACTCCCTGGATATTTGATATCCAAGGTTTGTTTTTTGCAGAATTGTTGACAGTGGGATAATTGTGATGATGAAGAGCAATGGTGACTATGAGTCACCCTGGAACATTCTTCTGTTGATGTTTACTGACCCATAGCTTTCATTTCCAACGAACATCATATTTTCAGTAAAAGTACTCATGTTCTTGCTAATGCTGATGGTTTCCAGGCACTTGATGAGGCAATGAGCTAAATGCTTTTTTATAGTCAATCCAAGCCATATCTAAGTTTGTTCTTCGACTATTCAGTTCTCCAGAACCAGTTTTTCAATCAGTAGTTGATCTTTTGTGCATCTGCTTTTGCGTTTCTTTTTTTTGCTCCATTGACAAGATGTTATTTGTCTCCAAACAATCCTGGATTTTACCAGCTATTGTGCTAGTGAGCAGTTTAAACATGGTCAGGAAATATGTAATTGGCCTATAACTTCCTGGTGTTGTACCTTTTGTTGGATTTTTCTGAATTAGGTGCATTTTCCCTGTTGTTAGCCATTCACCGATTCCTCCATTTCTTAAAATTTCATTGAACTGTGTGGTCAATACTGGATGCAGACGTCAGATATTTGAGCCAGAAACCATGCACTTGGTCTATGCCTGGGAATGTCCAGTTTTTAACTCTCTTACAGTTTTTGACCATTTCAACTGTTATCACAAGTTCTTCCATTTTGTTTTTTGAAAATTTATTTTGAAATTCCTTTATCCACTCAGCAACTTTATTATAGTCTTTTTCATTTTCCCAGAGTTCTCTCCAGAACTGGGTCATTTCATTCTTCTCTGGTTTTTCAAATTTCGTGTCTGTTGTTTGGTTCAGGCTTTTAAAGAATCATCTTTGATCTAACTGAAAAAGTCAATTTTGTTTAAACCGAATGGTTCTTGCTTCATACTGTTCATTTTTCTGGCTGTAGCTGTTATCTGTTGTTTTACAATTTCCAATGTTTCATCGACTTTCTTGTGCTTAGCTAGTACTTTTTAATCAGTTTCTTTTTAATCTTCTCGTTTTTCAGTTTTTGTTCCCTGAAATTCTTCAAGTTGCTAGCATCTGATCGCAATTTTTTGATTTTCAGTTCCAGTCTAATTTGGTATTTGCATTTGGGTTTTGTTGTTGTATCCCCTGTTCTTCTGTTACAGTTACTGGCATGCTATAGGCCAGTTGACTGGACTATTCGATTGATGTTATGTTTATTGCTGCAAGTGCTTTGTTCACATCCCTCATAATTGGCACTATGTGGTTTTTGGGCACTATTTCCAAGGCTGGAAATCTTTTCCCCTTTCAAAATCTGATTCAGCATGTGCCATTTGTTGATTTATTTATTTTTTGTTGTTGTTATTAATCATCCCACCCTATACCCAAAGGTCTCAAGGCAAGTAACAACATTTAAAATCAAATAACATTTAAAGCAATAACAGTGTCTGAAAGTGGGAAGATTAAGTGTATCCCCATTTAACCAAAGGCAAGGGCAAAGAGAGGCATCTTTACTGCCCTCCTAAACATATACAGTAAAGGTGCCTGATACACCTCGAGAGGGAGACTATTCCATAGCCTAGGGGCCATCACTGAGAAGGCCATCTCCCGGGTGCCCACCCTTTTTGCTGCTGACAGTGGTGGGACAACCAGGATGGCCTCCTCTCCAGATCTTAAGGCACGGGCAGGTTGCTATGGAGGAAAGCGTTCCTTTAGATACCAAAAGCAAGGGTGAAAAAATACATTGTTAAATATTTAAATTGTTCACCAGTATCCTAGAGCAGTTTACTTTCACTACAATCTTCAGCTACTGGGGAGGTGAGGGCCAGATCTGCACAGTCTGCACAGAAGTTGCCAATCCAGATCTACCCCATTCCCCCATGGCTGCCCCCCCAGATGGCTAATAATGACCATTCCAGCTGTGGGGCAAATGGAGGATGACTTTCAGCCCCATGCTATGGTGTGTCACACTGGAAATCACTTCTGGGAAATCCGGATCACAGAGATGTGCCATCTGAACGTCTCAATGATCTGGATTAAGGTCTACAGCCCAGATTGTAGACCCAGATTGAGGGTTTCTCCATCTGAATCTACTTCTGTCCTGTGCAGACAGATCTGGTCTACAGAGATAGGGGTAGGGCCTCTACAGTCCACATCAACGTGTGGATGTGGCAGCCTAGATCCAGGTCAGAAGTCTCTGGTCCGGATCTAAGTCCTCGTGCAGAAATAGCCTAGTTCTTTGCTAGACCGAAATGGCATAAATATATATGCTGAATGTATTGGTTCCCCTACTATAGCTACAAACCAGAACAGTCAACCTTTTTGCATAAATTATGATCCCATAATGGCTGGACCACCAAAAGATAAGATGCATACACATTACCTTCATGTCTGTGAGGCTCTACTGTAACCTTCTTCCCTCCTTTGAAGCCACCTCTGCCTCCTCGGAAGCCGCCCCCTCCTCCTCGCCCACCACGTCCACCGCCCCCTCGACCGCCTCCTCTGCCTCCTCGGAAGCCGCCCCCTCCTCCTCCACCACCTGGAGATTTAAATCCGCCTCCTGCAAAGGAAAGAGAAAGTATTAGAAATAGCTTAGTCGAAAGCAATCCATAGCCCAAAAGTGGCTAAAGCTTCAAAGCAAAATCCATAACTTTGAGGCAACTTCAAGTAGAAGGATTTTTACCGCAACTAAAACTGCTACCCCAAATGTACCACCCTCAGCACTTCCTTCTAACTATGCTCAATAACTATACTGCTTTCCATCAGAGATCACAAATAAAGCACATTATTTATAAGGGACCTAACAGATTATCAAATTTGTCACTTCAAGCTCCACCTATCACAAAAGACTTAACAGCAAATTAAACACAGCAAAAACTGCTCTGAAGGAAATAATAAATATTATGATCTTAACTGCTTCCAGAAGAGCAACCATTAGTCAGCTAGATGAGAATGGGTTGTATTTAGCATAAGGCTGAGTTTACCTTGACATATACATGCAAGCGTACATGGTAGCAGATCTATGCACAAACCTTACCTACAGAAAAGCCAATCCACAACAACCTAAACTAAAAAAACTACATACACTCTGTGTAAACTCTCTATACCTTGTATACCTTTGGAAACGTTAATCTAAAAAGAAAACAAACAATAATTGATGTACGTACCAAAATAATTCACCACCTCTAAAAGCTCCATTGGTCCTTCAAGGCATATCTCAGTATTATAGTGTACATATATTGTGCTCTTTAAAAAGAAGCCTGCAAAAATGATCCGGCTCTAGGAGTTATGATGGCGTAAGGCTTCATAATAGGGCAGCCCCATGATACACTAGATGCTGGGGTCTCCAGGCCATAAAAATGTCTTACAACAGAACTACAATACTTTTAGGCATCCAAGAACTTCTTCAGCGTTTAGAACCTAAGAGGAGCCCTACTGGATCAGGCCACAGCCCATGTAGTCCAGCATACCATTGCACAGGCTGGCCCACCAATTTGCCATGGGCAACACAAGCAGAGACAAGGGCAAACCTTCTCCTGCTCTTGAATCCCAGCAAATGGGATTGTTTGTTTATGCAAACTGACCACTGCAGCATCTTTCACTCCGAAGATGAGCACAGGGAATGTCTTTAAACAAACTTCTGCTCTTTGCACACCATGGTCCCTTTGGTGACTGGGAATTCTGGAGGAGAGCAGGGATTGTCCTGGTGGTAACCCAACAAGAGGGAATGTGAGGATTGCCTCACTGTCTAGGAACTCAAGAGAGAGAAACTGTTTCACTCCTCAGCCAAGACATGTAAATTATTTTGGGCCACTGGAGGCTAAAATATCCAGAAGACAGGCAACAATCCACAATTTTTTTTTGGCTTGACTATTCAGATAAGTTGAGGACCTTTTATCTCTGACCAAAGGAGAGCTGTTCAGCTCTAGCAGTAAAGTGGTAATATAAAATTATACCTAAATGACAAACAAAACTTGAGAGAGATAAAATAACTCACCTCGGCCTCCTCTGAAGCCTCCACGCCCACCACGATCCCCAAATCCACCACGTCCTCCACGCCCACCACGATCCCCACGGGGGCTAAATCCTACAGAAGCAAACATACAATCAGAGAAGCTAGGTCCAGCTTCAGTCTTCATTTCTCCACTCTGTAGGAACTCCTCAAACCAGCACTTGAATTGGGGCATTTAGTCCCTCTTCATCACCGCCTGCGGATGACCGCTGATTTACCTCAAATCAGACTATTAGTAGACATAGTTTAATATTGTCTAGACTGGAACCGCAGACAAGGGCCCTTTCTGCACTTGGCCTTATTCCAGGCCATGTCTTGGAATAGGGACCTGCATTGTACATGCCAGTGCAGACTACAGCAGGCCCCATTAAAAATCTGTCATAGGGTGCAGACAGCAGGTTCCTATGCCAAGATACGGTGCAGAAAAAAAGCCCAGTGCAGAAAAGGCCAAGATCTCAAGCAGAAGTATTTGCCCAACTTGTACTGAATACTGGATAATAGGGCCCTTTCTGTACACGTCCTTATTCCAGATTATATCTCGGAATAGAGGGTTCCAATCCCCATGGTAATGCAGACTATGGCAAGCCCCAACCAAGGCTTACCATAATAGGCACTAGCAGGAGGGCATGCAGGAAGGGGCCTAGGGTGTGATCTCACATGGAAAAATATATATATAAGGTGGCTTCGAGATGGGATTGTTCATAAACCAGTCTACCTTTCCCTCTTCTCTTGAACATTCTGTGCTAAAAGTGGATTAGAAAAGGCTTGGGAACACATGGGCCACACACTGAGTCTGAGGGGCCTCCAAGGGGCCCTTCTGTTATGTCTGAATACAGCCTTAGAGAAACTTTGAGGTGGAATTGTTCATACACCAGTCTACCCCTTGCCCTCCCTTGAACATTCTGTGCTAGCAAAGGCTCTGAGGCACCCCCTTTTGTTACATCTGAACACAGCCTTAGCTAGAGAAGGTCAATTAGAGAAGGCTTGGTGGCATGAAGGCTACACATTGTCTCTGAGGAGCCTCCAAAGTGCCTCTTTTGCAGATGTGTCTCTGAGGCAGCTCAGAGGAGGCTTGGAGGTGGGATTGTTCCCATCTCTGTCTGCCCCTCCCTCTTCTCCTGATCATTCTGTGCTGGAAAAGATGGGTTAGGGAAGGCTTGGGGGCACGAGGGCTGCACGTTGTCTCCCCGAGGTGCATCTTTTGTTGTCCCAACACAGTCGTGGAGGCCTTTCTGCAAAGCAGGCTGCTTCACCTTTTATTTATTTACTTCTATCCCACCCTATACCCAAGGGTTTCAAAGCGGGTAACAACACTTAAAATCAAACATATTAAAACAATAACAGCATACATGAAAACAGCAGCATCTGCAGGCGGGAAGGGAAGGTGTATCCCCATTTAAGCAACGGCCAGGGCAAATAGGTGCGTCTTCACTGCCTTCCTAAATGTGCACAGGGAAGGTGATAGACGCACCTCAAGGGGGAGACCATTCCATAGCCCGGGGGCCATCACTGAGAAGGCCCTCTCCCAGAAGCCCACCCCTTCTGCTGCTGAGCGTGACGGGGCAACCAGGAAGGCCTCCCCTCCAGATCTTAAGCTCCGCATTTCCATCCTTAAAAAGGAAACAACCCTACGGGCCCAGGGACACAGTCTGCCTCTAGACCTGTCCACTCAGTAATGCGCCAACACGAGGCTCAAGCAGACACGTGTTTCAGCCACCGCCACTTCAGTCCCTCCTCCTGCCTTTCACCCCACCCCCGAGCCCCCCGGCTCCAGGCCAACAGAAGAGGCGCCCCAAAGAAGCGACGCCACTCGCACTGGCTCTTACCAGGCCTCATGGCTGGCGCGGACGAAAACGTGCACTTCTCCCTCACACGCGCTCCAGAACTTCTAGGGCCGGCCGCAAAGTCGCGGTCGCGCACGCGGAAATACGCAAAAGGGAACTCAGGCGCACAGGAAGTGAAGCGCTCAGTGGGGCGTGACGACGTAGCTTCGGGCGAGGAGTTCTGGGAAACGAAGTCCGAGATGGAGACAGCTTTTGCGCAGGGCGTCGTAGGATCCCGGCTGTGTATCTCTGGCTCCCCCTGGCGGTGGTGGTGTGTGACTACATTCCGAGTTTTTCTAAGAAGGAAGAATGAATGACGCCTTGATTGTGAAGTTTGAAGCGGATTATTGGCCGTGTGTGGTGAGATGTGTTTTTTTTAATGAAATTCAGAGGACCGATGTGCTTCCCTGATTTAAAAACCGGTTGCGTTTCATTGGGAATATCACTGCGTCATAGCGTTTATCTACATGATGCGCCGGAAAGTCCGAGATCGAATCCTTTCCCTCTCCCCAGGACGAAAGCGGTAGCAAAGCGCTTGTGCAGCGTTACTGAGATGGCGTGGATGCTTTCGTATGCTCGTCAGGAATCGAGATTGACTCGAGGCCGCTTTTATATCGCGTCAAAAAAACCCCGGAGAATTGGTGTTGGGACCGGTATGAAAAATGGGCACATCCTAATGATACTCAAGGCAAATGAGGCTGCTTTTTGTTGGTGAGCAGCACCGACTCCTGGTGGATTGCATGAGTGCCTCTATGCAGTTTTCTTCGCAGCAAAACAGCAGTGGTTTGCTATTGCCTATTACCTCTGAGCGTGTTGGGAGTCCAACTGGCACCTTTCTGCTCTCCCGACACTGTATTCTACCACTGAGCTCCAGCCAGTAGCTAGCAGGAGATGGAGCTGAGTAGGATCTGATAGTGGGTGGATCTTCGTAGGGCTACAAGCAAGAGACCCCTACCTGAGAGTCAGCCCTGGCAACAAGGTTGTGGGGATATGCTCACAGCACTAGTATAAGTCCTCCTTAGGGAAAGGAGAGGTGATCGATCACCATTGGACCAAACAGTGGATCTCTTAAAAACTACATTCATTGCTCACTGTGGGATGCTCTCAGCAAAGACATTGGCGTGTCAAACAGCAGGAGGCAGAATCTGGTCATGCCAGAAAAACCAACGTGTTTCACTTTTCATTCATGTACATTTTTATAGCAGGCCCTTGATTTCTAAGTACTGTCTGTAGTTCATTTATTTTGCTTATTATTTCAGAATCTATATTCTGCCCTTCACCAAAAGGTACAGGGCGGGTAACAACAGCAACAATAATAGTACATTTAAAAAATTCTTTAAAAAATCTTTGAAATACAAAAGTGATAATAGGGCAGGTGTATATTACAGTGCAAAAGGGACACAGGTGAGTTGTTCACCCATTGACAAGTGAGTAATGCGCCAGTGTTCTTGATCCTAAGTGATTATACGGCCTTCTTTCAATACCAGCTGCCTCCTGCGACGTTTCATCTGCAGACTCTTCCAAGACCGAAGCCATCTACACAAAAATGAAGTGAACAGGTCTTCCTGGGGAGGAGGTCTTTGCACCAAATAGCCCTGAGTCAGACCGGATAGTAATGGGGCTTACGAGAGCTTAGCACAAACTTCTGGGCTCCAAACAGACATTGCTTGAACGTGTACAGCCCACAACGGCGCTTCCTTCCACACCCTGACCAAGTGCCACCTGTAAACGTTCAAGCCATTTTGCTCCTCTCTGTGGCCTACCACGTCACCTTGAGCCTGGCCACCCAACTGTAGACAGAAGCGCCTGCTCCTGAGCTACTGCTGTGCTTTCTGGGATTCCTACCCATTCCACCCTGTTCATAGATTTGTCTCTGCATAAGAAAACAGCAATAGATAGGCATCAGCCCAAGGACTTCTCATTCTTAGCTAAGCAGGTGAGAACAGCAGGCTGCAAGCACAGCCTCCGCATATCATTCAGGCACTGAGCCCAGTTCTGTATCCAACAGAGAGGGGCGATGGATCAGCCCCAGGAGTCTTGCTTAACCTGGAGCACAAGAATTTCCTTCCTTTCAGGGCAGTGCTTTTTCCTTCAAAGAAAGCGAATCCTTGACTTCTCATCTGCTCTTAATATTCTGCCCTCAGGTAGTCTATGCCCTGCCGTGGGACGGTGGGCAAGATTGGAGCTTTCATTTAGCAGATCCTGTCCTCAGCGTGATGCCAGAGAGTTTCATGGATCCAACATTGGAGCAGAAGCTCTTTGGAGGACAGCACTTGGATGGACTCATTACATGTCTCCATCTCCTCTGTCCAGCGGCTGACCAGCTTGGCAGGGGATTCTGTTAGTTTCTGGAGAAGACAGCAAACATTTGGAAACGAAGAAGGGAGAAAAGATGGAGATGGATTAATTGCACCAAGGTGGAGAACTGTAGTAGCATCATTCAAAGAAAATTTATGTGGAATAGGGATGTGCATGATTATTCGTAAGATTTGATATTCATACAAATTTGGACACTCGTATATAAATCCAATGTTACTACATTCATACACTGAAACGTTTCGGAACATTCATGAAATGGGGAGGTGGGACAGTGGCTGCGTCAGTCACATCTGCAACGGATCCAGAGTGCATTCGACATGGTTTGAGAGCGGATTCAAAGTGGATTCAGGGA
Source organism: Aspidoscelis marmoratus (assembly GCA_014337955.1). NCBI lineage: Eukaryota > Metazoa > Chordata > Lepidosauria > Squamata > Teiidae > Aspidoscelis > Aspidoscelis marmoratus. Next base: position 584,084 of record MTQE01002781.1, read on the forward strand.
GGACTTTATGCTTTCAGAGCGGATATGTTACGGGATACATATCTGATACATATTGAACACATACGCGTTCGTATCAAATGTATGAATACATTTGTATCAAAAAGAATCCTAGCACATTTGAAGGGGATCTATTCAAATGAATATGAATTCTCTTACATTTGGTTTGATACGAACTGAACGCAGAAAAGCCCATTTGTGTGCATCCCCACTGTGGAAGCATCCTGTGTGCAGTGATGGGCAGCCTCTGGACAACAAGAGACAATTGTGGGATCTGAAGAAGGTCCCACAGTTGCCTCTCACTACCCCCACCAGGTACAGGAGGAAATTGCAGGCTCTTTCCTCTGTCTGCCTGCTGCTTCCATCACTGTTCCTCTTAAAAATAACTTGATACCAGCCCAGCACCCACTGACTTCCCTTTACTTTTTCTTGCACACTTGAGCAGCATCCAAGAGGAGCAAGCACAAAAGCAGGATGCAGAAGAAGGTAAGTGTTTATAATGGTGGGAAATCTAGCGTCGTTGCTAGATTTCTCATCATAATGAAATTTCACGATATTTCCTCCATATCCTGGGACTGTACTGAGAACGTCACAGATGCATGTAGCCATTCCCAATATAGTCTCAGGAGAATCCTGGATTTTAACCCATGTCTGGAAGCATTCCAGGTGTAAGACTTATCCCTGACCACTGGGTGAGCTGGTTGAGAATGATAAAGAGCTGGAACAAGGCGTTGGGCCTTCTTGTACTTTGGCGCATGGGAAATCTGGGGATCCTCCAGCATGGAGCATTAACACAGAGCCACTTCTGTTCTGGAGCATCTCTGAGCATGCAGGATCATCCCTCAACGCTGATACCGGAGTAGTATCAAGAGTGGTTCATAAATGTAATGCAGATCAAGAAAGAAATTAGAGTTTGCTATCACAATGCTGTTGGAATTTTATGTTCTCACTGGGGAGGATTATCCAATGACTGGATTGCACTTTTTTCTTTGATAGTGCAGTTCCTGCATGCAGTCCAGTCACAGGACTTGGTAACTGGCCTGAAATACACTCTTGCGTGCAATGCCTGCCAGGCTAGTGTGCTCTCTATGAAAATGGCTGCAACAATGGTGGATCATTTCTTTTTGGTTGGAGAATGTCCCCAGCGTCTCTCTAGAAGAAGGCAATGGCCATGAAAATTGCACAGTGCTGTCCATGTTATCATTGGCAGTCAAACTCAGCTTACTTCCCTCTACTTTTTCCTGGTATGACAGGACTGAGGCATAGACGTGGTGCTCCAAACTATTTCTTACCAAAGTATCTGGCAGGCTTTCATTGGGGAAGCAGGAATACTGGCAGATCTGGCAGGTTTTCCAGGCGATCAACGAAAGGCTCATTACAGCCACCACAGAGACTACCAAGAAGAGTGGGGCAAGCGTGACCCATATGGTGCTGCTAACTGGAAGGACATGGAGAAAGTAGTTACTAAAAAGAACAAGGAAACGCTTTGGTAGGTCAGATACATGCCAAGGAGAACATGCACGTTTTTCAACACCTGTGGCAACCATTCATCCTTAACATTACAGGCCAGAAGTCCAACCAAGAATTCAGACAATGAATAGTACCTAGGGTGACATTTGACAGTTCTAGAATGCCCACAGACAATGCTGTGGTTTTTGGCTTCTTATCTGCCTTATACGCACTCAGAAGCTCTGCTGAAAGGACTGTTTAAAGAGTGCTTTTGTAAGGAATACAGAAAACTAAGAGTGTGATCAGGCACACTGAAAGAGGCACCCACTGGGCAAATTTGAGATTGTGTGGATAGACATTTCCCCCTGCATTTGCCTTATGCTGCCTTGAAGTCTTAGAAAAGTTGGCTCCTCAGAATTTTGGGTTTCATAGCTTGGAAGGTGTTTCTTTAAGCTTGGTTGGGCAGGAAGCTACATAAGCAAAAGCTGGAGGTTTCCTGCTGAGAGGCCAATGTGGGAAGCCTCAATAGTCAGGATATGTGTTGCCTGATCTGGATGCAAATAGAAGCTGCAGTGTGGCAGAATAAAGGTAGGTTCTCAGTTGTATATTCGGATAACTGGAAGGCAGTTTTTGCGTGTCTGGGGATGGGATGCTTTTTCTTAAAAGTAAAAACTAAAAAAACTCACTGTCTGATCATACCCTAAGGCTGTGTGCTCACACCCAGCTCAGAGACAGCTTAGAAATGGTTTGTATGGTTTGTATCAGTCTGGCCGTCCCTGTTTCCAGAAACATTCTAGATTAAAAAGCTTGTATTGGAGATGGGCCAGATTACCATTGATGGCACTGATCTGCATTAAGCTATGTTGCAGTTGCAAAGCTCACTTGAGCTTTGCATAACCCCCCCCCCCCATGTCTCTGAAGGTTTGGGGCCTGGGGCGGGGTGCTTTTTGGCAATGTGCTATTGCATGCATCTGAAAAGCACCCTGTAGTCCCGGAACATGGATGCATGCTGTCTCCATACCTCCCACATTCCAGAATAAGGCCTTAGTCCCTCTGGTGGGCCTGATTAAATGGTTCCACTAGAGATCCAGATTAAGGACCTCTTAATCCAGATCCTGCCCTGCCTACTGTAGACAGAGCACGACCAACAGAGGTGGTTCCTTGATCCACATTAATGTGTGGATAAGGAGGTTCAGACTGGGCCCATATGGACCCTTGATCGTGATCAAAGGTAAGTGTAGAAAGGGCCTCTTTCCACACTGGGTTTATTCCAGGATAGATCCCAGAATAGGGATTTATTGTCTAGACTGGCATGTAGATGGAAGGCCCCTATTCTGGGATATATCCCAAAATAAGGCCCAGTGTTATAGAAAAAGTAATAGGCACTTACTACTTTGGTCATTTTTAAGACATTATTTTCATTGTGCTGCCAACATTAAACTGCATGGCTAACAGATTGTCACACGACAGCTTCCTGTGAAATGTGCCAGTGTGCAGTTAAGTCAGCTCTGGGGTGGCCTTTAGTTGGAAAGCAATGAATAAATGTGATTTTGTCATGATATTACTTGGCTGTTAGGAGGGAGCCAGAAAGCAATAGGACCCATGCACCATAATAGTTCATAGAACCCAGAATGTAACACAGGTGTGTTGTCCAAATTGCACCTGTTGAAATTGTCTCTGCTTGGAGGTACAGGATGCTCTGACCTCCTCTGCTCCTTTCAGCGTTAGATGTTTCATCTGGGTCCCAGACCGAAAGAAATGACGAAATAACTTTCTAGCCAGCTGTCAAGGTGTCACAGATTTTCAAGAGTTATTAAATCCTGTGTGTTCTCTTTCTTCAGAGGAGAATTCCAAGGAAGGACATTTTGTACTCTTACCTCTAGCTGTGACACACTGTGCTTTGCTGAAACTGCTGTACCGGTTTATGGCTTCAACGTAGATCTGGGCTTTAACGCAATATTCCGTACCAGCCTCCATGGTTTCTAGATGCATGGAGGTGCTGCTGCCTCTTACAGTTTTCTGATGCACCTAATTTCACAGGATCCAAAATGAAAAGGAAATTCTGAGCAAAAGGGTTTCCCAATGAGATGCAGGAAACCTCTGCCCCCTCTCTCTTAAATTTCTGGCTCAGGGTTTCAGTTTATGTGCAATATGAACCTCTTATCATTCCTCAGTTTGGGGAATGAAAAGGTAGATTTGGGTTTTTTTTGCTGCACAGAGCTATGAATGTTTAGAAATACTGGCTTGTACTTTGCATTTAGGATGAATTCACATCCTGCCTGTCCTAAAGATTTAAAGCTTTTGAGCACAGTATTCTTAATGTGCCACGTAAGAAGTGCTTTTAAAATCCTTTGGGAGGTGACTGGCAACCCGCCACCCTCGTGTTCACCCTAAAGGGCTCTTCATTCATAGCTGGGGGAAGCCATTTGCCCTCCTCCATATGATTCCCCTGAGAGAGGCAACAAATGTGTCATCAGTAGCTGTTTTCAAAGGTACCTGATCTACAAGGGCAAAGTGGTTGCTGCCCCACCACATCCAGTAGCTTGGGGCATGAATCCACTCCCCCATTGTCCTTCATCCATGTTTCAGTTTAGGGTTGGGTAACAAGCGGAGTCAATTTTTTTTATGTTGGTTTGCACCGACCTGCAACTTCACAGGGAGCTTTTGCACCACATGTGATGCAGAGGATGGCCTCAGCTTCCATCATCCAGTCTGGGTCAAGAGAGGAGTGCAGCATGCACCAGAGCCATCTGCATTGCCATGATCTCACCTCAACCTTCTCCAGAAGAACAAAAGTTCCCCGGTCTCTGAAGTTGCCAGCTGTGGGCATCTGGGCAGCATGCTGCAAATAACCCATTTCCAGGGGCCTTTCCAGAGTGTGACAAAATGGAGCTGGGTTCTATATGCTGCTAGGCCACCAGAAGAGTCGCAAAGAGCCCAGGGGAGCACTCCAAGCAAAAGGGCCATGTGGCTATAGCATTACCTGGGAGGCTGTGCCTTCCATGGACTGCTCTGACAAGTGGATACCACATTCCTGGACAGCAGGAAAATGGTCCAAATGGATTGCGTAGAAGCTGCTAGAGCAGTGGTTCTCAACCTGGGGGTCGGGACCCTTTTGGGGGTCGAACTACCCTTTCAGAGGGGTCGCATTGAGTCTCCCGCTGCCCTTCCCTCCTACCTCCCAGCTGCTCCGCCCCTGTGGTTGGGGGTCTCCACAACATGAGGAACTCCATTAGGGGGTTGCAGCATTAGGAAGGTTGAGAACCGCTGTGCTAGAGTGTCCTACCTACCCTCAGCTCTGCCTACTCTTGCCTCTGGTATCACTTCCATCTAGCTTGCCTTTCACTCTAGCAGCTCCCAGGGGACTGAAAGCACGTTTTTAAAATGATAAACAGCATAGAACCCATCAAGGTTGGAAGTGAACATGGCTTTCCGCCTCTGGGCATTCTGGATTTCCAATGAGAAACCTGGAAAGCGACACATTCCTCCTCCATACTTTAGTGCTCATGGAAAATGGGCCCTGCTCAGTGGTAGAGAATCTTTGTTGCGTGCAAATGGCTCCAAGGACAATACCCTGGAAGGAGCCAATGGCAAACTACATAGGTATTATTTCCAAGAAAACTGTGTGGATGGATCCCTGGAATCACGAGGATTTGTGCATAATTCAAGAGCGTTTTCACCTTTTCTATAGGCTCTTTGGGGAAATCTTCTGTTTCAGTCCGTTACGTGATCTCTTTGCAGATCAACTCACCTTGTGCTCTTTGCCCTTCTTCCAGTAAAATATCTGGTATTCAAAAGCAAGGCCTAGGTACTCGAACTCCACAAGCAGATGATATCCATCAGCTGTGACAGTCATTATGGGTGGGATGAGCGTTGCTGTGGAAGAGAAAGAAAAAAGGAATTGCACTCATAATTTCATCATGCATAGATCGGTGGTCCTATCCACACTGGGCCAGTAGACTGACCTAGTAGAGAACATAGACTGTATTGCCCATGCTATGGTACAGTCTACAGGGAGGTCACTGCCTTGCCAGGAGACCGTTTTATCCACACAGGACTTGGCCTGTCCCAAATATGGACTCTGTACAAGCAGTCCACAAAATGTTCTTCCTTAGTATACTGGACTATTGGCCAGTGTGTGGCCAGTGTGCCAGCTTTGAATCCAGTATACAAACCCAGCACCAGATCAACTGGCATTCAGAATTGTGCTGGCAATGTCAAAGGAGAGGAAGTCGGGGTATAGGGCAGGATAGAAATATGAACAAACAAACAGGTGTTCGTTCCCAGCCTGCAAAGCTGGGCCAAGACTGGCTGTCCAAAACATGAACAGCCATTAGAGTGGGCTACTGGTAGCCTAGCCCACCGTGAGTCCAGCTAACTAAAACAGGCCACCATTTCACAGGATAGACCATGTGGTACATCAACAGCTTTACTCTCCAGCCTTGGAAAAAAAGAGATTCCTGTTCTGTACAACAGGCGGAATCTCTAGAAATTCCCCAAGGCACATTCACATGTAGCTGAGAAGGTTGGATGAGCAATTGGTAGGATGAATAACTCCTCCCAGTGCTGTGGTTAGGAATATGCACAATTGTGTTCCCCATTCTCTTTGCTTTGCATTGAAATGAATGGGATGAACTTCGCATTTGTGCAAATGGAGTCACATTGAACATGCTAGGCTTCGAATTTGCCTTGAATGCCTGCCACCACCAGCTGAATTCACTCTGGCTCTGCTCCACAGCTATGAACAAAGGCACAAAAGCTTTACTTATGAAGGTCAGTCTTCAAATAGAGCCAATAATTATTTGAACACAAGTTTCAAACCTTCGCAATCAGGACGAATTGCAAAGGTGACAAACATATCCCCGGCTGTGGTCCAAATTTACCAGCTGTGTCCCACCTGGGCTCAGGAAACAGAACACCATCTTCTGTTTGTAGACCCGGCCTGCAGAATTTGATGTATACCACAGACAAAGTATATACAAGTTTGTAAAAAACAGCAATAGCTCAAATCTTTACTGATTCCACTGATAATGTCTTGTCTTGGATACCACTTTGTCTAAGGAATGTTCCCAGAGAAGCTCAACAAACATCCATATGACTAATCAATTTGGTGCACAGTTTTGTGATCTGGCGTATCCAAACATGTCCATGCCTTCTCCCAGAAAACCTCTTTGTTCCATGCTGAAAGGCTGAAGGGCTGTCATGTACATTCCCATGTTAGTAGGGCAGTGGCTTGTATCTTCCCCAACTTTAGAACTATTCTTGTTTTTCTTGAAGAAGGGTCCTTCAGGCTAAGGTGGAGTGGAAACAGCATTTTGCTCCCAGAGACAACCAGTCATCTAGCTATCTTGCAAAGACTTTAAATTTTTTTTTAGGCAGTTGTGAGATTTTTTTTTATTTTTTTATTTTTGCCCCTTAGAGCAGTGGTTCCCAAAGTTGTCTGGGCTACGACCCATCTAATATAAGTTTACCAACTCAGGACCCACCTCTAGGAAATTTAACCATTACCAATATGAAGAAAGGACTTTTCAAATAACAAACAAAGTTTTAATACAATTTTTTTATTACTTAATTCTACAGGCAGGGCCCACTCAATATTCGCTCGCGACCCACCAGTGGGTCCCGGCCCATAGTTTGGGAAACCCTGCCTTAGAGTAATGGTACAGTACTAGCAATAGGTTGAGATGCTGAACAGACAGTTCTGCCTCAAACTGATGGGAGAATTTGCTGTTCAAAATCATGTGGGCTTTCTACAAAATGCAGACTTTACACGCTTCTGTTACATCAGGGTTCAGGGTCCAGAAATTGGAGCTTTTTTTGTGCCTCATCATCCTAAATAGGGGGTGTACCTTTGGGTCTTTCTAACAGTTGTCTGTAATAAACTAACAAATAAAAGGGAATCTGGAAACGGTAAATCTGGAAGTCACATTATCCGGAAGAGCGTCCTAGCACTCTGCTCTTTGGCCACATCCAGAAGCGGGAAATATAATACCATTAGGGCTGTGGTATTGCCACATGCATCACCCTTAAAAAGTACACAAAATTATTGCTGGAAAACCCAGTGTTGGTGGCAGGTTTCCTCACTGTCTGGATGGAGCTGCCATTGATGCACTGCTGACTGCACATGCGTGGAGGCCAAAACAGATGGGCGCACATGTGTGATCATGGTGATACAAACTTGTGGGCATTCGGCATTGGCTGACTACCTGGATGCTTGCGCGCCACTAAATTCATAGGCTAGCAAAAGATAATGGTAGCGGGACAATATTCTGCATTATCACTTGATAGTAGGATATCCAAACCATCCTTGGGAAATGGGTTGGAAAATGCATGATGGTTCCATGGGTAAGGGAAGCACACTTTTATGTATGTCCTATGGATTGTATGAAGTGGGATATTTTGAACAAACCCAAGAAGATATTTAGTGAACAAGCTAGAAAATGGCATATTGGATACCAGTAATGGACTATATTGTTTTATATATGTGGTGTTATTTTAACATATCTGTTTTTAAATGATGTTACCCTCCCTGAGACCTTTGGGTATAGGGTGTAAATATAAATAAATAAAAATATGTATGGCAGCAAATTGGGAGCAAAGAAAGAGTTAAGTCTTTTCTGCCTTGATCCAAAATGAATTTTGATGGAAGAAGCACTGTGAGGCGCAGAGGAGGGAGGGAATTGAAGGATATAAAGATTTGTAAAAATGTATGGAAGAGATATGGCTATGTGATTTGTGTTATATCTTTTTTTTTAATAAAACCTTTTATGTACGTCCCAAACCTCTCTCTGTTATTACTTCCCAGGGTAGATGACTGAGACATGGGTAAAAACATGCATCCTCCCACAACTATATGGGGGATGTTATACATATCTGTGACATCCTCTATATCGTATAGGATTCCCTGTTTAAAAATCCATAATACTGCTATTACGGTAAATCCTTCAATGCTCACTCCTCATGTTATTAATGCTATTCAGTAGTTGTAGTAGTAGTAATAATAGGCTTTTATACCCCACTTTTCTCACCCTTTTAAGGGGACTCAAAGCAGCTAACAAACCTTCTGTTCTTTTCACCACAACAGATACCCTATGTGGTAGCTGGGGCTGTGAGAGCTCAGAAAGACAGCTGTGACTAGCCCAAGGTCAACCAACTGGCTTTGGGGAGGAATGCAAAATTGAAATGGGACACTGCTTGATAAGAATCTGACACTCTAACCACAAGATCAAACTGGTTCACAAATAAGTGGATCAAGACCCTGAGATGATAATTACGATGACCCAATAAAATGATGCTGAAATCTTTATTTGCTATCTGCTTCTATGTAAATATTGGAGATGCATTTGCATTTGCAATTATCTTTGCTTATAATTTAAAATGTTCAAGTGCAAAATGACCTTTTTTTCTGGGCCAGCAGGACCTCCCCACTCCCTGCAAGTATGGAAACAGCTTTTTCTCCAATCTCAGTGGTACAAGTTCATTGGTTTAGTCAGGTTTCAAGGGCCCTTAAACAAAATGTTTTGGCCATAGCCAACAGCTGGTGCTGGTTGAGGCACCAACCATTTTTCATGTGTGTCAAAAGGTGGAAGATGCCAAGGCTTGCTGGACGAGATTGGTCCAAGAAGGTGTGTATTACCTGAAGGGAATGAAGGAGACAAAGCAAGCTGGGGAGTTCCTCCATCCTCTCTCACAGCTGTCCTTCCTTCCCCCAGTTCTGTCCCTGACAGGGATTGGAACAGTGAAATATTTGATGTTGATTTGTTTTTTAAATCATTTATAGCTCTCTGCTACAGGGAGAAGGTAGATTTGGTGGCCCCTAATAGAATTGACACCAAGCCAGAACTCAGCAGAAATTTCACCCAAGAGTGACCCATTAGAACATTTCTACCTCAGGCTGTGATCACATAGACATACAAAAGCATCTCTGAGGTGGCTTAGAAAAGGCTTTGAGGTAAGACTGTCCACATACTAGTCTTCCCTTTCCCCCCATATGAACATACAGTGCTGGAAAAGGTGGATTAGAGAAGCCTTGGGAACGTGAGGGCCACACCTTGTCTCTCTGTGGCTTCTCTGAGGCGTCTCTTGTTATAGCTGCATACAGCCTCAGAGAAGAACATGAATGAGTGAACGTGAATTACCTCAGAAGGACAGCACATACATTTGTGCTGATTTTATCAAAACATGTTATTACTAGTTAATATTACTATGAACTGTTGTGTCACCTATGTTGTACTGCACATATTTAATGAAGCAGCAGCAGGAGCAGCAGTAAGCATGAACGAATGCACTTACTTGTGACACGGTTGAATCCATTCAGAGTTGCCCATTGTGAGACCCGCGTCCCTGAGGTTGCTCGAACACGAAGATTGTATGGCACAGTGGCAGCAATGTCGTCTGTGATATCACACTGAGGAACACTAATGTCTGTACATTCTCCAATAGGAATCCAGCTATCATTGGCATAATCTCTCTCGTATTCCCTGGGGTGCATAGGTGGGAAGAAACAATTTTAGGGCGGGGGGAATACAAGCTTCTTTTCTGAGAAAATTTACTTCCAACAACTTTGTTTCAGAAAACAAGGAGCACCCATTCCAGGGGAGAACTATTACTGAGTGAGCTCAGATTTTTGTCAGGGAACCAAGAAGCCAAGAAACATTTTACTTATAATCACACTCTGTATATGTTTTTTCTTTTCATTCCCCTTGATAAAGGGTCCCCATCTTGCTTTCCTTTCTGGGGTCTATTCTACCTTATTATTTTATTTCCTTTGAGAAGTTCAAGAGCCTGTCTGCATTGGGCCTTATTCTGGATTATGTTTCAGAATAGAGACTTGCCATCCACATGGTGGTGCAAACCATGTCCCTTTCTGCACTTACTATGTTAATCTGAATCAAGGAACTGCTAAGAACACATCATCTGAACAGGAGTAGAGTACATCTGGATCAGAACTGTGCTAAGGGCTCACTAATGCGGATTAGTGGTAGACCAGATAAATGTGGTCTATGTGTTAGCGCCTTTCAGCACAAATTTGCTGTTTTAAAGCCAACTCAATGCAGATGTCTTTTCCTGTGTTTGATCCAGATCTAGCTAATATGGATCTAGCTCAGCGGTTCTCAACCTTCTTAATGCCGCGACCCCTTAATGGAGTTCCTC
>MTQE01002781.1:598639-617760 GCA_014337955.1 Aspidoscelis marmoratus
TCCAAAAATTCAAAATTCATTTGAATGTTTAAATTCGAATTTATAGACATGATTCGAATTCAAATTCGAACGAATTCAATCAAATTTTGAATGTTCAAGCCCATTCCTAGTGCATGCACACAAAACTATCTGCTTTGATTTGCACAATGTTCCTACAAACTGTTTGTAGCAAAGGGTTGTGTTATGTGACTGTTCACATTCCAAAATTAGAGTGCAGGAACAATAGGTCAGGTAACACATTGATCAAGCTCAGCACTCCCTTCATGTTCACTCACACCAGCCAGTTAAAGGTCAAAGAGAAAATGGTGTTTTCTCTGCACGGACACCAACAAGACTCATAGTTTCATCATCTTACTTTACAACTGTCTACCCAATCTGAGAGAAGGAAACTTAAAGACCACAGGGAAAATGGGAGTGCTCCTGCATCATATGTTTTATTCCCTACCCACAGTATCTGCTGCCTGAGGCAGCCAGTCCATTCTAGTCATTCTGGTACCTTACAGTGGTCAAGCCGGTCTTGTTCTCTTTGGCTTTCAGATAAGAGTCACATGCAATTCAGTCCAGATAGGTCAAAGACTGAACCAGCAACCTTTTGTATGCACACTATAGACCTCTTGGGAACTATGCTCTAGCGTGCACACTTTTTATCGCAATGACCATCTTCCTTCAACCAAAGACATGCAACATCCCTTAGTTTACTAAGTTCCCAAAACGGCTTCTTTCCTCACTTCCTTCTATGTGGAAAAATGCACACCATATACCCTTAGATTTCTGCAACCACATTGCATTTTCATCTTTATGCATGCTCCTGTGTTGAAACATGAATTTACACTATTTTCCTCCTACATTAAAAGAGAAAGTCTTCTTTTGGGGTGTCTTAGAAACAGTGTCAAGAATCTCCAGGTGAAAGAGAGCACATGTACAAACACATTTTGTGCTAACGGGGGAGTTTTCTCATAGGTTTTCCTAGGATTAATTTTGTCTACACTTCCTAACCTCCAAACACTTCAAAGAGGAAACAAGGATATTTATGTAAAGCCTCTAGGTATTTTTCTCTTTTACGTCAGGTGTGTTTGAACTTGAGCTTGTCAGAAGTGTCTACACTACCACTCTTGTGCTGGGTCCATACAACTCCTTCCATGGTGAGCACCTGCAAGGCTGACTGGTGATCCACCATGTTCTTTCTGCAGTGTGGCAAACCAGACTTTGGCCAGTTTTGCATGTACCATTCTAATCCTGGGCCAGAGTGGGATATGCAGTCTCTCCCATGCTAGGATGGATTGCCACTGGAACAAGAAAGGGTCATCTGCATTGAAATGTCTCACCCAGTCTCATCCCTGGCCACTAATTCCAAAGGCTGAGCCAGCTCTCACAGCTACTGCTTTTCATTGGTGGGCCATTATGGCTCTTCTTGGTGGTGTACCAGTCCATTGGTAGACCATAATGTTGAACTCTACTGCTAGAACAGGATAGGGCACCATTTTTGGTACCCTATCCCACCCTGTGCTCTGTTCTGTACAGACGGGGTGCTTGAGGGGTGATGGATCCTGCTTTGGCCAGGATAATGTGCAAAAAAATAAAAATAAAATAAAAAAATAAAAAAATGGAGGGGGCCTTTGATCCAGTGGGGGAACTACTTACCTGTTATGCCAGATCAAAACTTGGTTTGACATGACACAGAGGCCGCGTTCCCATTATAAGCTTAATTCAGTTTCCTTAAACCGAAATAACAGAACCAGATGCAAACACAAATTTGCCTGATCCCATTACTTTCAGCCAGAATCGCTTTCAATCCGGATTCTGAGGACGTACGTGACTCAAGGGGGGACTCATGTAACTACTTTTTAAAACCCGCTTTTCAGGGCTGCCCTGTCCTCTTCCTCCTGCCGTGAACGTGCCACCGATAAGGCACCCCTTCAGGGAGCCTAGCTGGGTGGCTGGGTGGCTGCCGCTTGCCTGGATGGAGGAAAAACGGCAGCGGGCAGCCAGCAATTCTTTCCCCCCTCTCCCCATTGCCCAGAGCACACAGCAACAGTGGCAACTCAAGCCTCCACCCGTCACCGTCACAGCCTTTAAAACATTCACACATCTCATCCAAACTTCGGCTGCTTTCCTCCCTTTTCCGATTTTTGAAGGTCAGAACTTTCAAAATTGCAACATCATTATCAGGTGTGAAGTGGCTGGATTGCTGTAGTGTAGGGACTGCTTTAAGGGGTGGATTTTTACAGCTTGCTTTGGAAGCAAGCTATTGGGGGAGGGAAACTCTCATCCCTTAACACGGAACGGTTCCCACAGTAAAAAATGTAAAACGTTTCAAGCACACTAACCAGAGTGAGACCTGTTGAAATAAGGATTAACATTTACAATGCTTTGGGGCAATTTAACACGTGGAAAGCATGTTAAGCCAACCTGACTGCAAGGATTGAAAACAGTTTGAAACCGAAATAAGCTTATGATGGGAACGCAGCCAGAGAGATCATAGCTGAACAGGAAAGCATTATACAGTTTTACAGGTACTGTGTGCATAGATGGCATGGGAGCTGTGGTTTTGGAAAAGCTTATTTGTTAGTCAATGAGTTAGTCTTTAAGGTGACAAAGATTCCTCATTGTTTTAATAATAGGACTACGTCATTTGAAACCCTCATGTCCCTACATTGCTGCTCCTCTTCTGCCACCACTGAAATGTGTCCCCCTGGAGTTCCTAGATCAGGAACCTTCAGAGGCTGACTTTGAAACTCACACGAGCTTCAGGGCCAGTATGGAGGCTAGCCAGAAGCAGCCAATCCATGTGCAGATGGTCACATGGACTGCTCCACTGGAAATGGACCAGATGGAACAGGGGCTAGTGCAGAAATGCCCTAAGAATATTACTACAAAATGCAAAATACAGCCACTACAGTGTTGTCTGGAACAGCTAGCTGGATGCACATCACGCCAATTTTAGAGGGGATGCATTGGCTGCTAATTCACTACTGAGCCCAATTCAAGGTGTTAACTCTAACTTACAAGGCCCTAAATGACTCGGGCCCCAAATATCTAGAGGAACGCCTTCTCCCATACTGTCCTGCCTGTACCTTAAGATCTGGAGGTGAAGCCCTCCTGGTTGCCCCACTGCCTTCAGTAGTGAAACGGGTGGGCACTCGGGAACGGTCCTTATTGGTAATGGCCCCCAGGTTATGGAATAGTATATATTCAGGAAGGAGGTGAAGAAGATGCACCTCTTTGCCCTGGCCTTTGGCTAAGGTGATTATACCTTCCCCCCCACTGTAGACACTACTATATTTAGGATATTCTTTTAAATATGTTGAATTGTTTTTGTAAGTCTTTTTATGTATTTTATTGCTTTAATATATATTGATTTGTAATTTGCTGCTTTAAAGGTTGTTACCCACCCTAAGGACCTTCGGGTGTAGGGAGGGATAGAAATATAAATAATAAATAAATAAATACCACAATGAGCTTCCAGACTATGTGCAAACACGCACTCTGGCTGATCCCACTTCATTGACTTTAAATCGCTGTCAACTCTGATTTTGCTGTTCCCACAGAAAATGCTTCAAGAACGAATTGGGGAAAGCAAATCTTTTCCTCCCTGCCCTTTGCCAGCCAGGGTGCCCGCCCCTTTCTCCCAGTTGGCTTTGATCCCACAATGACATGGCCAAGGGTAGGAATCCCAGCTCCCCCTCCCCTCCCCTCCTGCTTTTGCTGCTTCTGTTTGCTTCTGCTGTTTGCTTCTCCATAGCAAAGCCAGACCTTCCAGCAAGCACGACCATGGGGATTGCTCCCAGAGCCTGCCCGTCCCTCCTCCAATGCCCCCTCCTCCTCCAGTGCCAGCACCTGCCTCCCATACTTCTACCTTTCCTTCTTAGGTAAGCAGCTTTGAATTAGGCACGTGATAAGAAGGTGGGATGGTGGCCACTAGTCTCCATGTCCCAGGAAATGCCTCCATCCCTAGATGGAACAACTAACCTCTGCAACTGCTCCAAAAGAACTCTGAAGAGCACATCTGCCAAAAATTATCTGGATACTTTGAGGGAGCTAGGCAAACACTCTGAAGGCATCCCTCATCCTCTGGCCAGAAAGAAAGCCTTTTCAATGCATTGCCCCAAAAGCCAGTTTTGCTTTCCTCCATTTATCATAATCTTTCTCTTCTTCTCTTTTCACTGAGTGGTGGGTTGCCCACCCACACACACACACACATGTACACACGCACATGACGGCATCGGAGGACAGGCTGTGTTCCCACCTGAGCTTTGTTTTCCCAGAAAGCCAAACCTTCCAGTGAGCACAACCATGAGGATTGCTCCCAGAGCCCCCCCCATCCCTCCTCCAATGCCCCATTTTATGATATTGCACAAAATCACTTCCCTAAACCTTCCACTCACTTTCTCCTTTATCGCACCTTTCTCCCGCCCATCCATG
This sequence comes from Aspidoscelis marmoratus, assembly GCA_014337955.1. NCBI lineage: Eukaryota > Metazoa > Chordata > Lepidosauria > Squamata > Teiidae > Aspidoscelis > Aspidoscelis marmoratus. Next base: position 603,062 of record MTQE01002781.1, read on the forward strand.
CAGGAAAGAGCCTGCCCAGGCAGAAAAGGAGAAGGTGAGGGGAAGTGTGAGTGAGAAATGAAACTTTGTTATCAGTGTGGAGTGGGTGAATTGTTACTTGTTATCAATGTGAAGTGGCTGAAAATGAAACCGTGAAGTGGTCTGCTGAGGGAAAAAGGCTTGAGCGCTTTAAATCTGACAAGGGGCTGTCCTGCAGGGTGAAACCCCACCCGTTTAAGGACACATCTGCCCCAATACTGCTGTTCCATTCCCAGAGGAATAAAGATAAAGCATTTTAGCAGCAAAACTGGGGGAAAACGCCTGTGTTTTCAGGGTTTTTTATTGTGTTTTTTAGTGATTTACTCCTTGGAAAATATGGGAACCCAATTTGTAATGGAGACAAAGAAAATTCAAATTGTTTTCAAATTATTTTATAACTTGAGTGGAAATGCAGCCTTAGTGTTTGCAGTCTGGATTTCCTTACATGCAGTTATTTAAAACTCGAACCACACAGAAGACGGATCATAAACACACAAACGCTCAGCAGTAAATCATTAGGAGATACAAGAGGAAGAAAGGCCACAGCCTGAAGAATGAGAATGCCAGCAATTGACAAAAAATCCTGAGTTTGCTACCAAAGGGGAAATGCTTTATCAGTGATAGATGCCAGAAATAAAAGCTAGTCCCTGGTGAAGAGGCTGCAGTGGGAAAATATGAAATTTATAGTACAAAGCAGTGAACTGTGCCAAACACTCAGGAGCTGAGAGGATGAGTCCATGGCTCTGTTCATACTTCATAGCGGGCTCCAGTTTGCTTACTGGTCAGGCCCATCTGCACCAGGAAGCCATGGCAACTCACCAGAAGTTGCCACAAGATCCCCTGGAACCATCCAGTGGTAGATTACTAAAAACAGTCCACATGCTTACTGGAAGCAACTAGATTGCTCCTGGGCATTGTGTCTGCACCCTTTCCCAGGTGCAGCACAGTGAGCAGGCATGGCTGCGCAACTGTGGCTGTGTATTCATATGTAGCATCCAGATTGGTGTGGCAGTTGCCAAGCGTGCACTGAATGTTGCTTCAGATGTTGCCTTGTGTAATCTGGCCAGCCCCACACTGGCCATTTGCACCTCAAGCATTGCCGGCCAGGTATGGGGATAGTTTAGCACTTGTGGTGAAAGCATCCACCACTGTATTACTACCTTACCTGACTGGTATGGCATTATTATACAATACCAGTCAGTTTAAGTGTAAAAAGTTTTAAATGAAATGATTCAGGCTCAGGGTTGGCTAAAGTTTATATAATCCACGTGTTCTGTATGAAGAAGAAGAGTTGGCTTTTCTACCCCACTTTTCTCACCCATTTAAGGGGACTCAAAGTGGCTGACAAAGCTTTCTGTTCTTCTCCCCACCACAGACACCCTATGAGGTTGGTGGGGCTGTGAGAGCTCAGAAAGAGAGCTGTGACTAGCCTAAGGTCAGCCAGCTGGCTTCATGGAGGAGTGCAGAATCAAGCCCAGTGACTGTGAAATATAAGTCCAGCACTCTAACCACACGACCATGGTCTGTTTTCAAGGAGGCTTCTGTAGTACCGAACAGTGTCTCACCAACCCCTGGCCTCCTCCCAATATTACTTACTTTAAGTTATCTTGCCCTCTTTCCTGCCAGCTGGATGCAAGTTTATACCTATTTTTTTCAGAACTGATCTCCTTGGCATTCAATAAGATTTAACGTTATCTTTTAAGTCTATAGGATTCTGTGCGGCCATATTCGCGATTTGATAGAGATTCAGCACAAGAGACCAAAACAAACTTGGAATGAGGGGACATACACACCTTGCAGAGCCGTTTCCATCCTGGAGCGGCTCTGAGCATGTGTGGCTGTCCTCATTGTAGGAGCACCTGTGGTTCTCCTAGTAAAGTCCCACATTATTTCCATGTGAAGGCTGCATGGGGGCAGTGTGACTGCGCTTTTGTATATGCTGTCAGCCATCACTGTAGCAATGGAGCATGGTGTTGTTATGGTGAAGTTAATGGTCCTGCACATGGGTCTGGGTGAAGTTTGAGGTGGGCTGGTATTCACCAATACAAACACTTGCCCACAGCAGTTAAGTACAAAAAGGCCCCAAGTGTATCCAGTTCAAAATGAGGCTTCCAACAAGCTACACTACTTTTTAAGCATTCACCGATGGACCCTCACTGGACTTAAATTCATTTTTTAAAAATACCGAAACAGTCCAAACAAATCCCACTACAATCCATAATTTAGAAAGACATAACACTGTCAAAACAACACAACTTTCATACAAGTGTAAAAGTGAATAAAATGATGGAGCAATTCAATAAGCAGAAGCTCTGAAAGGCAACCGAAAATGCCTAGGAAAAAACACACACATAATATCAGTGGCAAGGATATACAAAAGTCACAGGAAAAAAATCTCTTATTCCTGTGAGCAAAAGAAAAGCACTTCATTAACCCACGGTGCCTTCAGAAAAGCCTCACGTGGGGATCTTAGAAAGATCCCGAGTATTATTTCAGGCAAATCTTTGCCACCTTCATGCACAACTGTTCTGAACTGGAATTGCATAACTGCAGTAAAACTACATACCTGAAACCAGAAGTGGCATCAAAGAGAAGAAGGTAAAGGAATATAAACAAGTGGCCATTGCCTTGCAAATTAGGAAATTAGGCCAGGCATTTTCAGCAACTTCTTGAAGAGTTTCTCCATCCTCCGAGCCCAGTGACAACTTGAAGATTCAGCACAAGATTTCTTTGCTGTGCTTTCGCAGCGGAGGTAGTAATCACATGAGCATCCCTGGATCCTACCCCACAGCTGCATTGCTCAGGAGGGTGTGGCCATAGGCAATTTCAGTTCACCAACTTGTCTTGTTCAGTTAATTTCATCTGGGTATTTTTCCTTCCCTACAAGTTGTGCAATTGAACTGGAGACGAGAAGGTGCTGGAGATACTAGTTTGCTCTGCGGTGGTGCAATCGGCAACCTGGAGGAAAGCTGAGTTGCAGCAACTGTATATGCTCCAAAGGTTTGAGCGCAAATTATCATACAAAAGATATGGGAGAAATCCCAGAAGTTGATCTTATTCCTCTTTTTAAAGCATCCATGGGAAACAAGTGCATTTCTGTGGGAAAAAACAGGCGGGAGAAAAACAAAGCTTGCTCACACCCAGATTTTCTCTTGGATAACTACCTTCCTTTTTAATTAAAATGAGCTGTCAGTCCACATGGGAAAGTGTGTCATTTGTTTAATATCTACATAGTGTTACAGGAACTGCTCTCTCTATATGTCAAGCACTATTCCTACAAGCATACACAATATTAAGGACTATGATGTAGTGCTGATCACAAGGAAGGGAAAACATTTGGCTGAACTTAGTACAAAATGTCTTCATTGAAAATGTAGAAGGCTACACAGTAAATAACTTTATTACAATGCAAGTGGCAACTAAATGAGTGGCAATAGTAATGTGCAAACATCAAAAAATAAAACACTTTCAAGTTTGGGCAAATTAGTCACATGCTAGGAGTGAACTCAGCTTGTATCCATTAGTGAAAGGGATGCATTCCCATTCAAGATTTAAACAGGTTTGAGACCGTTTGGGGCACTGACTGTTCCCAAAGTTTTAAAAGAATCAGCAGTTTCTGAGGATTAAAGGCCCTGAAACACGGATTATCTATATTTGGATCAAAAGAGGTCTCGCTGCTGGATTTAGAAATACTCCATTTTATTTAGCAAATGGGAATCCAAGCAGGTTTTTTTAGGGGAGGGAACCATGCTTTAGGAGTATTTTCAGTTTCTCCTGACCCAATGAGAAGCCGTGATTTACCCTGCCTTAGCCCCCTCTTCCCAGGTTGTCTGCTATTACATGCTAAGGACATCATCCTGGCTGAAAGGGAGGGAGGGGAGAGGAAGTGAAGAATAAAGAGCCTGCAGGAGTTAACAAGAGATAAATGTATCAGGAGTGAGATGTAACAATGTATCAGGTATTCAAGTGTCTCATTTTACAGAGATCCATGATTGTGAAAGATGCAAAGCTGCTGGTCCTAGCGTAAAAGCCTGCCATTTTACGCTGCTCTGATCTATCGATCTCTCACAAAACACCATTATAAGAAGGGGAAGTGATCCTTAATCTTTTACTGCCTTGTTAACATGAGAAAGAAGCTGTGTTATTGGGGGGTGGGGGGTGGAGAAATGGAGAACAAAAACTGCTGCCAAAGGACTCCATGATCTCCAGGAGCAGGTTTCTATAGAGAGTAGGGTTTGAATTGCCTGCCCCAAAGAACTCAGAGTATGATGGTGTCCAATTGCTGACTGGATGGGGAGGGGGTTCTGTTGAGAGAGGGATGATCGTGGTTCACGGTACAACATACACACACAGGACAACTGGAAACATTTAATGTATTACTCAACAAGACCTCTAAGCACCATAACTCTTGAGAGATGAAATATCAAGACTATTTCTCTAGTACAACTAAAGTAGAAGAGAAAACCTAAAAGATGCTGTCACTTGAGTACACTAAGTGTGGAGGGATGCAAGTGTGTCTAATTATTTCACTTTCCTTTGTTTGGTACTTTTGTTGTTTTATATTGCATTTATGAAAATTAATACAAATATTTAAAAAAAGCATTCACACACAACAAGCTAGTGGGAGGCCTGCAATACTCAGAATGACAGGCTTATAGGGAAGGTAGAAGTGCCAGTTGTTGTACCCTGTCCTTAGACCTTTGGGTATAAGGTGGGATAAAAATGCAAATAAATAAAATCAGAAGAAGCACAAAACACTGACTTTAAAAAGTTGGTTTTCTAAACTCACAAGTTATGCTATAACAGAACTCATTTCTTACAATACAAATTATACATTGGTCAAAAACTATACTATAACTTCTCTGATGTTTGCATTCCTTATACAGTATTACTAGAATTAGCTTTTGGGGCTCTAAATGTGGTCCTTCTTCATCTTCAATCTCTTTTCTCCTCCAGTAGTTTTGCTTTTATTTTTCCATGATTGTCTCCTCCCTTTTATAATTTTGTACCTTTTCACTTTTACAAAATGATATGTTTTTCACTGGACCCTGTTGTTTGTATTTCCCAAGCTATTCAAGTTGTAATTCTAAGTGTATTTTCCCCATGTTACTGTTACCATTTTAATATTTTCAGTGAAGAAATTTTCATTTAAAAAAACGCAAATAACAAAAATTTCTCTGCATCCTTTTCTGGGGTGCCACCAGTTTGGTCTTTAGGCAGTGACACTGAAGGGGATGTCATTGGTTGTTTCGAATTACAATATTGCTTGATTTACTGGAATAATAATATATCTTTTACATGAAACACCAAGAACGATAGGAGCTTAATTTCTAAATGGTCTTAATTTTATGTGGAAAAAATTGTACGTGTTTTTGACAATGAGGTGTGGCACCAGGAAACTGAAGGGAAATAAAAGAAATGACAAAATATTGCTTTTTATAGCCCAGAAAATGAGCTTCTTCAAGCAAATGACTTTTAAGCGTTAATCCCTTTTCATAGGACGTCCGTGTTTTTTTAAAATTCATTTACCGAACTCTCATATCCCTCATTTCGAATGAAACGAATACATTTCCATCCACATTCATATTGTCTATTTTGTGTGGTATTTTATTTTTTATTTTTTATTATTGTCATTTCATCTATGGGCTTTTTCAGCTTAATTTTATTTAAATTTTTCGTTCCCTCAGTATGCGTCTTCAACCTTCGCGGTGAAGTGTTGGGTAAACGTTATCAATTGACGCCCATTCCTCCCATTCTTTTCTTTAAATCGACGTTGAAAAGGTGGTTGGTGGTTTTTTTTTTGGCAGAACGCCATCAGCGGAAGGACACGGAAGTATGCAGTAGTCGTCATAGACTCGTCGTCGTCGTCGTCGTTCCGTCCTTCTTTCGTCTCCATCTCCGTCCGCGCATGTGCAAAAGTACCGGAAACGTAGGCGGGATGCTGTCTCTGTGACTACTAGGTGAGAGAAGTCAAGGTTTACTTCCCCACGGAAACCTGCGCCCCAATAAGTGCCGCCGCGCATGCGCAAGGCCGAAAGATGAAGGTGGCGGTCGCCGGCTGCTGCCATGGCGCGCTGGACAAGATGTACGAGACGATCGAGTTGCTGTCGCAGCGGTGCGGCGAGCTGCGCCCCGAGTTGCTCCTCTGCGCTGGGGACTTCCAGGCTGTCCGAAACGCCGCGGACTTGCGCTGCATGGCGGTGCCGGCCAAGTACCGCTGCTTGGGGAGCTTTGCGCGGTGAGTGGGCAGCTCAAAGGCGGGTCTGTCCCGACGTGGAGACAGGAGTGCCTCTGAGCATGGACAGAGGGCAGATTCCCTCTGTGCGCGTCCTTGCAAGCCTTCTGCCGTTGGCTTCGGTGTGTGTGTCTTCCTCGGTGGTGAAGTAACAATGGGATTCATGATAGACCTGCCATCCTCCAAGGGCCGCACCCAGACGTCAGTTACTTATATATTCGGATAGTCTGGAATCAAGCGTGGACATTCCGGAATATCCAAATGTAGCAGGATAATGGTACAAACGCCAAATGCTACATCTGGTGACATTGTACCTTCTATGCTGACATTGTACTTCGTTCTCACAGTCTGTTTGTTACCTGCAGAGAGAACATAAGAACATATGAGAAGCCCTGCTGGATCAGGCCACAGTCCATCTAGTCCAGCATCCTGTCACACAGAGTGGCCCACCAGTTGCCCATGGGCATCTCAAGCAGAGACAAGGGCAAACCTTCTGCTCTCGAATCCCAGCAAATGGTCTTAGAAGCATCCTGCTTGTCCCCTCAGCCCCTTCTTTTCTCTTGCATCTTCATTAAAATAAATGGAGTTAATGGAGTAGAACTTGATTGAAAGACTTTGCTTGAGGCCCTGGAGAGATGCTTAGTCAGGATAGACAGTGTGGATAACATGAATGGCGTTTGAGCGGCTATCTATGGTGCAGGTGGGGCTACTGCTGTTAAATGCAAAATGTCTGATACTTTCTTCCCAAGCTTGTCCCATCCCCTTTCCCTTGCAATGGTGCTATAAATGATAGAGCTTTGCCTTCACTTTAGTGGGAAACCTAATAATACGGGGTTCTTGAGACTTATATGTTTTTGTTATTCCAGATATTATTCTGGAGAGAAGAAAGCACCAATCCTGACCATCTTCATTGGGGGCAACCATGAAGCTTCCAATCACTTGCAAGAGCTCCCATATGGAGGATGGGTGGCACCCAATATCTACTACCTTGGTAATAAATGTACTTTTCTATACTGATAATTGAGATTTCTGGTTGAGCAGGTACCATACTGAGGATTTCAGTTCAACATTGACTGTATTTGATGGAGGAAGCAGAAGTTAAAGAAAGGCTGTTGAATGCATTGCTCTGCTTAAGAAGAGAAATGCGATTTTTTTAAAAAATAATTTTACCGTGGGCCTCTTACCATTTTAATATTACAGCAGTGTGTGGTTCAGGGACGGTCATCTAGTGAGCTCTAGTAAGTGGGAATTTACAATCAGGACTCGATGAACTATGGAGGAAACACCCACCTTGCCTAAATCATGAAATTAATAGGTCGTTTCAGGCAAACACTGAAGTAGCTACATTGATACAGTTGGCTCTTGGTTTAGTAAACTGACATAAGTTTCATAAACCAAAATCTGAAGACCATCTTTAAACTATGTCCTCGTATTTTCCTTGTGGAAAGATATTAACTGTGAGCCAATTTGGTCTAGTGGTTAGGGAGCCAGACTCTTATCTGGGAATACCTGGTTCAATTCTGCCCTCCCCCAAGAAGATTTCCCATAATTCTTGGATGGGGGCGCAGCCTCTCCCGCTGCATGTGCACCTCCAGTTGAGCCTCGGAGGAGAGTGCGATGCAGTGGAGACCACAGTGATGGTGGCAAAAGATGAGGAGGTTGCCTTCATATGCAGACATTTGGTGGGTGTTCGAACATGAAACCAAAGCCCCCCACATTCACGGGGGGGGGGGTCACATGAAGCTGAATATTCCTTCCTTTGGTTCGTTTCAAATTGAAGGAAGGGAAATGGCCTTCGTGAACATTCTAATACCAAGATAAGAGGCAGCCAATGTATAAAGGTGTCTTAAAGAGATACTTGGTAATGTTTAGTTACAGCTGCGGTGATGATATTGGCCAATAATTAGGTCTTTACAGCATTGTAGATTGGAGTAGAATTGAGAGCTATGTTTTAGATAATCTATTTTATCTGTGATCAAACTGCCAGCTGTTCTTATTGTCATTTTATTGTGATCCACCCTAAGACTCAGTTGTGGGATAGGATTGAAATTCAAATAAACAAATAAATGACATCGTTCTAGTCATGTAGTTATTCATTGTTCTGTTAGGCAATGTGTTCCTGAATAGATACTTTTAAACTCATTATTAATGTTTGTTATCACAGTGGTTTATAATATAATCTGTAAATAAAATAAAAAGAACAACTCTATATAAAACATATACGCTTCTATACATCCAGATGGGGATTGTCTTCTCTGAAGTGGCTCAGGGATCGTTGCCACAACTTTGAACTAATATTTGCAGGGGGCTTTAGAAACTAAACTGAGGCTCCAATTGACCTGGGATCTCCAATTGACCACCACAAAGGCTTGAGGGAGGCACATCCAGGCCATGCAAGGGAATTACCTTCTTACTCAGTGGGTCATTGATCTATGGAATTTACTACCAGAAGAGGTGGTGAGGTGACAGCAACCAGTGTGAATTATTTTCAGAAAGGATTATGGAGAAAGAACAGCTGTATCTATGGCTACTAGAATTGATGCCTAGATACTGTCTTCAAGTTGGGGAGATAGGTAGGATGCCTGTCAAGGCCATTGGCAGGGAACTGAAAGCAAATGAAGGTTTTTCCCTTGTCTTCTGCTTGAAATGTCCATGAGTAATTGGTGGGCCACTGTGTGAGACAGGATGCTGGGCTAGATGAGCTGTGGCCTGATCCACCAGGGCTCTTCTTATGTCCTTATGTCTTGGATTTCCCACATGTTTAAGAGGCTGGTTATCATTAGGATGCCCACAAAACAAGGCACAAAGCTGTGGATAACTTCATGCCCACTATGAGTAGGAATTGAATAGGTGGAGTTTAGGGCTCTTCTTTAAATGATATAATTTCATGGTCAAAATTATCACCTGGTATAGCCATGAGAAGGTCAAGTAAAAATCCTGGGTGCAGCAGAGACCTTTAAACACCTGTTTTGATTGTAGTCCAAGGGGCAGAGGTCACCGTGGCTGTCAGACCGTGAGAGGGAGCCTTTGTACAAGGCTAGAGTTTGCCAAAGATTTGGGGCAGGGACGGCAACTTTCATGGACAGCCCTGAACTGATTGTGTTCTCTGGTGTGTCTTTTCCCCCTCTTACAGGTTACGCTGGGGTACTAAAGTATCGTGGTGTGAGAATTGGTGGGCTGTCTGGTATCTTCAAATCTCATGATTACAAAAAAGGTATGTGTGGGCGTAATATGCCTACCTGTGTTTTTATTTGTATATTTGCATTGCAGTAGTGCCATTTAATGAATGTTCCACTCACATCCAGATGTCTGCGGTTGTAGTGCTGCCTGAGTTAGGCCAAGTAGTCTGTGTAGGAACAGTTCCAGGAACATTTCCACCTGCTCCACAGGAGGCTCGCCCACACGCTGCACCGCCACTGCCATCCTGGTGTGTTTTGGATCACTTCCGGATTAGTGGATTAAATCCGCAGAAAAAATTTGCAGCAAAGTAAGGATCCAGCATCCAGACTACAGCAGCTCCCCCCGTAGCTTCCGAAGAGGAAGCTGTGAGAGCTGAGATTGGTGCATGTGTCATGTGACACAAGGCAGCCAATCATAGCTGAGCTGCTGTCCCTGTTCTTGCCAGCAGTTCTCGCCATCCTGTCCAAACTGGTGGGAAACTTCACATTTTCTTATACGGCGCACAGAATGCTGATATATCAGCATTAAATAAATTCACAGTAGCATCGCTACAATGCGACACGTTTCGATGCACAGTATTAAGAAGTCTGGACGCATCCTTGGAGTGTTCGGGAATTCCCTCCAGCTGCCCCGGTTGTCAGTCGCTGTGGACAAGTAAATATTTGTCCACAGCTTTACTGGGAGCAGCTGGTGAGCTCCTGTTGAAGTATTTGCACCCTCTTCAGTTCAGATCCTTATTTGTCTGTGAAGCTTGCAAGACTGGAAGCAAAATCAATATTTGTTGCATCCCACAAAATCCTCATGAGGCCGAAATGTTCTCTTCAGTGCTTTTGAGGGAAGGGTAACATATAGATGTAAAAGAAATAAGGGTCCATAATAGTTATATTGTGCCTTCTTTGTGCGATCTATTTCTTTTCTTTTATGGTTGGGAAAGGACGTTAATGAAAGGACAGAGAATTGTTACACCACTGATCGTATCGCTGAACATGCCATTTATTTCTTGATATTACTATCGCAGGAGATTAGGATCCATTGCAAACCTTTATCTACATATCTACTTTATGTTTGTCAATTATGTCTGAACTTCCTTCAGGTCATTTTGAATATCCACCATACAACCATCAGACTGTAAGAAGTGCCTACCATGTAAGAAACATTGAAGTCTTTAAGCTTAAGCAGGTTAGTGTAATTCTGGTTCCGTCTTACTCTGTCCATAAATTGGGGTGGCTAACGTGTGTCTATGTGTTGCTAAAGAATAACTCCTGCCATTCCTTGCCATTTAAAGGCCAAGTATTAATCATCCTACTGTAAGTTAAGATCTTCTGGGTAGATCTCATTCATCTCAAGGAAGGAAAATGGTGCCATGAGAGCGAGGGCCTTCTTGGTGGTGGTGACCCGGTTGTGGAATACTCCCTGTAGAATGGTCTACATGGATCTACACAGGCAAAATCCTGTGTATTTGTAATATTTAAAGAGTTTTTTCTGTCATGGGAAATCGGATACTTTTAACTGGATATGTAGCTTTCAGAATTAATTGACAATTCCTGTGACTTCTTCTATTGTACGTAGCAGTATGCTTCTAAAAGCCAGTTGCCAGAAGACTGTGCTTGTGGCTAGTAAGAATGGCCCCTTCCAGATTAGCAGATTAAATCCACAGGGTTAAAAAAAAATTGCAGTTCACGGGCTGGGATGTGGTGGTCCAACGTCCAGACTGCATTGGCCCCTTCCTGCTCGGATGGGGCAGCCAATAGGAACTGAGCTGCAGTCTCAGGTCTCGTTGGCTCTTCTTGCCGTCCTGTCTGGATTTGTGGGAAGCTTCAAATTTACTTAATGCTGTGAAGCAAGTGCTATATCAGTATTACGTAAATTCACAGTAGCGTCGCTGCAAAGTACTGGCTGTTATGTGTGACAGCACGGTAGTGGCTGCCCATTCTGATGCACAGCATCAAGAAGTCTGGACAAAGCCAATGTGTGTTGAACATGCTCTTGCATTGGTTGTAGCCTATGAACCTCCCAAAGAGAGCTGGATTGAAAGGAGAACATCTCACCTGCTTGGACCTCTGTCAGGGAGAGGGGAAGGTGAGTGGCCCTGTTGCTGTCTTCAGACTCCTGGCTTCCTCTTCTATCCAGGCCACCTTCCCCTCATGTCTTTGGAAGGTCATAGGCTGCAAACAGCATACCAGCATGTTTGATGCATGTTCCTAATGCTCTCTTTGTGGTTTTCTAAATGTGACTGGATGCTACTGTGAGAATAGCCTTACATTCTAGATGGGCCACTGGTCTGATCCAGCAGGGCATGTCTTGTTTTTATGGAAGAACCTACATTGGTGGTTGTGTAGTTTTAAGACTAGTTTTTATAACTAAACCTTCTTTCATCCACGTGGATTGCCTGTGGCCTCAGGCAGTCCCCTGTTAAGGTATTGTATAGATCCCTGCCTGCTTAGCTGTTTATTATGTGTGTGGCTTGTTGCCCCCTCGAGAGCTGAATCTGAAGAGGTCATTTTCTAATGACAGGCTTCTTATTTAACAAGCTCCAAGTGGGCAGCAGTAAGTGGTGCTCTGCCAAAGATTTTAATAAATTGCTCTCTTTCTGAGCTGGTGAGCCAGTTGGTCTTTTGGTTAGGGAGCTGGACTCTTATCTGGAAATACAGGGTTTGATTCCATCCTCCTCCATGAAGCCAGCTGGGTGACCTTGGGCTAGTCACAGCTCTCTTCTGAGCTCTCGCAGCCCCACCTACCTCACAGGATGTTCTGTTGTGAGGAGAAGAACAGAAAGCTTTGCCAGCCACTTTGAGTCCCCTTAAAAGGGTAAGAAGAGTGGGGTAGAAAAGCCTGATCTTCTTCTTCATTGGCAGAAGGCAGCCCTCTCTAATTTGGTGCCTTTTTCATGTGGTCTTCATCTCACCACCAGCCATGTCAGCTAGAGCTGATGTTTATTAGAGTCCAAGAACATATGAGGGGCACCCGGTTGGTGAAGGCTTCCTTATTAGGGAAGAAATTCCTGTAGTTTTATTCAATTTATTTTAGCACTGACAGATATTCCCTGCTAGGGTTCCCTTCCTTTATAGCAGCACTTGTCTCATTCGTCTTTCCTTTCATTTGGATTTATCAGCTAAAGCAGCCTATGGATGTCTTTATGTCCCATGACTGGCCAAGAAGTATATATCATTATGGGAACAAAAGATTGTTGCTTAAGAAGAAATCCTTCTTCCGCCAAGAAGTGGAGAGCAACACGTTGGGGAGCCCCGCGGCTTCTGAGCTTCTGGAGCACTTCAAACCCAAATACTGGTTCTCAGCTCACCTGCACGTGAAATTTGCTGCTTTAATGCAGCATCAGGTAAAGAAAGGGAGAGGTTCCTTTGCATTTGCTGAGATTGGTGTGCGTCCTTGCTGTCTGTGTGTAGTAAGGGTGTGCCATACTCTAGTTCGTCAAACATGATTGCCCAAAAAGAGGGAGAAATTGAAGGGCTTCTACCCAATATGTCTGTGACGGTCAGAGAACGAGAGGAGGTTGCAGGTGAGTGAAAGGTGCAGTCGAGTGATTGGACTCAGCAAAAAAAAGCACCTCTGAGGTGGCTTAGAGGAGACTCTTGAGGTGGGATTGTTCACACTCCAGTCTACCCCTCCCCCCTCTCATGGACATTCTGTGCTAGAAAAGGTGGATTAGAGAAGGCTTGGGACACGAGGGCCACACACTTTGTCTCTGAGGCACCTGTTAAGCGCCCCTTTTGTTATCAGTGAATAAAGCCGAAGTGGCATTCCGGCCTCTCTGCTTGGCTGCCCCTGAGTTTGGCTCTCTTAGCTGGCCTTGTAGCCAGGAGGAGATGGGCTGCACGATGCTAGTGTTGTCGTCATCCTGTGGCCCACGATGATCATACACTCTCTGGTCTTTTCCTGACTTTTGTCAAGCCCAGCGTGTACATCCCTAATGTGCAGGTTCCCGCAGCCTTCCAGCCTGCAAAGTTTGGAAGTTTCCCAGAGAGACTTCAGGCTGCCCTTAGTCCTCTGGGAAGCAGCCTCTTTGCCAGCTGTCCAGCGCCAGTGGACCCCCCCTCAATCCCACAAACCCCGTAAAATGCCCTGCACCTTCCTGTGTTTGGGCACAAATGTCAGGTCGGTCCTTGATTTGAGCAAGATTTCACAAGCGTTAGTCATATCCCTTAAACTCTTGAACAATGTTCAGCACAGAGGTGGAAAATAATCTACTCAGGTTTTGGAACATAGCTCACTGAGTAGAAAAAATATGACATATATACAGCCAAAATTTAAAAGTTGTGAGTTTATTAGTTTGGAATTAATAAGGTTATAGAAAAATGTGTAGTTTTATTTTGTATAAGGAAATGTTTAATAAGTATGCCGTTTCTAAATATTTGTAGTATTGTTGTTAAGTGTATTATGTAATTAAAATAAAATAACAATAATAAAAAGGAGCATGGCTCACTATTCTCTGACAAAGTTGGAAGGCAAAATTTATACTGTAGAAGTAGATATTTTTACTACTTGGAACAAGTTCATTCTTCTGTAGTGAATCCTTCTTTCTGTTGCTATGTGAGGTAAAGTCAGGCCATGTATACTTTAGTATGGTTTCCTATCCTCTGTCCATAAAGGAATGCTGCTCTTGTGATTAAAACATTCCACTATTGTTCCCTGGGTCTGACTTGCTTATTCCATCTGGCCTTCTATTCCAGAGTAAATTTTAGGAAAGAGGTTCCAAAATTCATCTCAAAGAGTCTTCAGAAATAAATTGAATGGTTTGGGCTTATTACATTGGGAGCTGGGAGAGCAGCAAGCTGTGAGGTTTGCGGAGTGTCTTAGCGTTCTTGGCGTTTTTGGACGTTTTTTCTTATAATTTTACATTTTATGCTATTTTACATTTTTATGCTATTTTAATTGTCGTTATCATAATTTTTAGACCTTGTTTGGATAGTCTGACATTATCCAAGACGCCTTTTAATTGTATGATATCGGTTAACGAGTACGAATATTTAGCGGGAGATAAGCATAATGGCTTCCTAAGAAAGAACGTCTGTGTGATATTCACTCTAGGCAGTACGCCAACTATGATTTAAAGACCTGTGCTCAGATAAACAACTTAGAAGTTCAAGGACAAACTTTAATTCTGGAGATTTTTTCTTTTTTTCTTTTCTTGTGAGAACGGCACCTACCTCGGCTATTTCAGTTCTTCTACGTCCACGGCTATCTGGGTCTAAACTCTCTAGGAAGCAACCTCGGCCTCGTTGTTTGGTTCCTATTCCCACGTCTACGC
>MTQE01002781.1:629360-652816 GCA_014337955.1 Aspidoscelis marmoratus
GATCCAGCAAGGCTTCTCTTATGTTCTTATGTTCTTATGTTCTTATAGTGATTAATTAGGTAAAATTCTAATTTGTTCCTCCCCATTCCAGATTCATCCAAAAAACCACCCTAAGGAAAAACTTGTATACCATGATAAAAATGGCATGATTAACCATAAATAATTTCTAAAATGGATTGGACCATATGCATTCTTATATTGAAAACAAAAAATCCGTTATAGTTTTGTGTTTTGTCTGAATGGTTTGGATTTCTTTCCCACAGGACTGCCTAGTGGTTTCAGCTCACGTATAGAGTGGTTTTAGCTAGTGTGATTTCAACAGGAGGGAGGCAGTTCTGCGGTCCCAAGGCACCAGAGTGGGAGTGACAGAAAAATGACCGCAAAATCTCTGGGTCCAGAGAGATCCTTAGATCATCCCAGAACGTTAGGCCAAACCAATCAGATCTTAAGTGGGAAATTTGGGGCAGGGGGAGGGCCACACTGTTGCAACGAGTCCCGATGCCTGATGAGTTACTTGATAGGTCATTGTTTCTTCTGTCACTTGAGATAAGTTGCTGTTTCCATCTGGACATTCTAAACAAAAAGGTATTTTCAGCAAACAAAACTGCTCAGGTGCTAATGATTTCAGATAGCTATGTACTGATCCAATCTGCATAAGCAAACTAAGGAGTGATCTTTTGTTTGTCTGTTTAGCATTTCCAGGACGTTTTCCCAAATCCTCGTGAAAGGGCACTTTATAACATTTAAAATATCTTTATTGGGTCTGGCACAGAGTTGTGATATATAATCAAATATGCGCATCCAGCCTCACCCTAAAATGCCCCTGGTTTTTCAATGGCCCAGAGAGAGCAGAGGGTTGGGGGGGGCTACAATCCTCCCTCTAGGAGCCAAAAACCACTCCGTAACCGCTCCATAGCTTAACTTCGGAGCTTTGGCCCTGTTTACAGAGCTGTTCTATGGAGCTTTGGCCAGGCTCCAGAGAATCTTCAGAGTGGCTCCAGAGTTTGCTCCCCCCGCACACGTTGCCCCCCAAACACGTGGCGTGACGGACATCTTCCACTTGGGTACAGATGGATGCTCCACATGGGTACTCTGGCGTTCCCACTGTGAGCTTGCCTAGCACCCATTGCCATTGGGTGCTACACTGCCCGTGGAGACACATCGGGTTCTTCCTTAGATCTAGATCTTCTAAATCCGGATTAGTTGAAGGACCCATTTCTTAGATTTGGATCATCTTAGATCTGGATTAAAGGAGGTAAGTGGGGAAAAAACCCCAATGTGTACACTTGATCTGTCCCAGATCTGCTCCTTCATTGGTGTGTGTTGAGGATGTGAAAAGGCCCTGAGATGTCTCTTCACCCAGGAATACATTTCTGAGGTTTGGATCAAAACCATAGAGCCATGTGGCTTTGATGAAAACCCTATCATTAGTGGAAGAAGGGCCAGCAAACCTCACATCTAGGATCCGAGTCTCGAGGAAGATGCCCTCAGCTTCCAAGCCCTCAAAGATGCACCAATGGCCACTCCATCTCTGGTCCATGTCGGGTTGTCCTCTCAACAACTGTGGTAAAAACAGTGTCGTCGTCCCCTAACATTTGAGGCTTTGGAGCTCAACCTTAAACTGTTCTTGAACAATAATAATGCTCCTTATCATCACGTGTGCCTTTTATTGGCATGAACATCACTTTGTTCTTCCACCCATTTTTTCATTGGCCAACACCCCATAGTCATTCTTTTTTATGAAGGAAGAAGCCATGGGGTGGTTGGGTTGCAGAACTTAACCACTAAAGTATACCTACAAGGCTATTTATAAATCAAATAGATTTTCCCTTTATAAAGCTCGATTGTGCTAAAAAGAACAATAACATGGTACAAATATTAAAATGTAGAAGATGTGTTCTGGGACACAGGAATGATCCCGAAAAACCAGCAGGGCGTGGTTTTACATTTTTGGCTAGGCCAACAGAAATTTAATTATCAGTTATCACATAGATTAATTACTTAAGCTTTAATTGCTCTTTAACATGCTTGCTTACAGTTAATTAGTAGTTAAGGAAGGCTTTCTGACACACACTTCACAGTTAGATTAGCTGCTGCCCTCTATCCCACCATTTTGCAATTGATTTAATGAGATTTATTTATTTATTTTTAAAAAAGGGTATGAGTTGCATTCAAAATGGGAGCTTTAGTAGGACTTTGCGGGTGAAGCTATTCCCCTTTCCTATCCAGCAACCACAGATAACTGAAGCCAACATGTCTTCTTTGAAATAGAAGGAATCTGACCTGCTTTCTATGGATGTGCACAAATATTCATAACGTTTGAAATTTGGCCGAATCCGGATCTGATGTTGGCACATTTGAAGATTGACGTGCAAATTCAAATCAAATGTTTTGATAGATTCATATGAAGCTTCCTATTTGTATTTGTGATTTGTGTGCTGTTCGTATGCATTCGGATGAGATTGTATGGGACTGAATATTCATATCAAATACAAATCCTACCACATTTGAAGGGGATCTATTCAATTCGAATCAAATACAATTTTGCACGGAGGCATCAAGAAGTGCATTTTCATGCAATACAGCAGCACAGGAAAAAAGCTGTGGAATATGTGGGCAGGGTGCAAATCTCAGTTTTCAGATCTTTATTCTGATTTCAAGGTTCCAGGGCGGAGACATCAACGCTGTGACCTAGCAAACCCCCGTAGCTTGGCGTTCTGAGTATCTTTGCATGGTGTTACGAATCCAGTCGACAAACCGGCAGATATTTGTGTAGACCCCTGGTTTCTGAGGCTGCGCACAGATCTGCATCCCCCAGGAGACGATGCCTTGGACTCGATTGTTGCACACCAGAGGTCCACCAGAGTCCCCCTGTGGAGATGAAGAGCAAACCTGTTCACTTTGGCTTCTGATCTCTCGTCCTTTTTTACTTTTAAAGTCAAAAGGTGAAGCAGCAATAAAATACAATGCGTAAAACAAGAGCAGTATCAAACCTAACACAAGTGAAAAGGACGTCCTGGAGCTGTCAGGGACAGGAATTTCAATTCACAGTTGCAAGTCCCTGTGAGCTGCCCTTTCTACGGGAGGAAGTGATGTGTTGACACATTTCACCCAAGGCATTATTCTGGGAAGACGTCCTGCAGGGCTGTCGTCCCTACAGCAGCAGTTACTCCTTTCCCAAGAATGTAGCAGAAAATCAAATTGCATTTTCTCAAAAGTGAGAGATGGTGAATTCTGAAAAGTCAGCTTCTGATAGGGTATATTTATATATATTTATATGCATACATAAATAGTCACATATAGTTATATAATCTCTATATACATAGATTTGTTATGTATATTTCTATCTTGCCCTATACCCCAATACCTCAAGGTGAGTTACAATCAAACCAATGTTTAAAAAGTAATGAATTATAAATGGATCCATTAAAAATGTCAGACAACAGTGCCTGAAAGTAGGGATATGCACAAATGTTCAAAATATTTGTTGTTCATACAAATTTGTATGAATTCGGGCATTCGAATATGAATTGGATGTCCAGACATTTGTACTTTCATTTGTTCATATTCATATTCATATGAATATTTTGAGTTATTCGTACAAATAATTCAGACATTCGTATATGTACATATCCGTACGCATCTTGTATCTGTATGCATCCGTACAGATATATACAGGATGAATACGGGATGCATATGGATGTGTACAGATGTGTATGGATGTGTATGAGATTTGTATCATTGGATACACATTGAATATTTGAATGAATAGATACGAATGTATTCTTATCAGTTTAAATGTCCAGACATTCATTTTTTTTAACATTTGTACGAATTCGGATTTTTGAATATTTAATTCATTACGAATTGAATGTCAAAAATGCATTTGTGCACACCCCTGCCTGAAAGGCAACGTCAAGCTACCTCTTCAGTCAAAGAAGAAGAAGAGTTTGCTTTTATTCTCTGCTCTTCTCATTCTTAGGAGGACTCAAAGCAGCTGACAAACGTTCTGTTCTTCTCCCCACAACTGACACCCTGTGAAGTAGGCAGGGCTGTGAGAGCTAAGAAAGAGAGCTGTGCCTTGCCCAAGGTCACCCAGCTGGCTTTGTGGTGGAGTGCAGAATTGGACCAGGAGACGAGTAGGTAAGAGCCTGACACTGTAACTACAAGACCAAACTGGCTCGCAAAGGCAAGGGTAAAGACTTCGTTGTGTGTCTAAATGTGTGCAGTGATGGAGGTAGATGAACCTCAGAGGAGACATCTTTCCACAGCTTGAGAATTAGGTCAGAGTGGGACTTTTTGTGTGACCGTGAACCTTCCTAATAGCAAGAGGGCCTATGCAAGCAATCTGAACTGGCAGGGAGAAGGCACCCCTTTAGATATTTGGGGGCCCAGGTACTTTGGGGCTTTAAAATATTTGCCTTGGTAGCAAATTGGAATCAACACAGTTCCTTTATGTCCAGTGTGATATGAGTATGGCCAGAAGTACTCATCAGCAATCCTGCTGCATTCTACACTAGTTGCAGCTTCTGTACTGTCTTCAAGGGCAGCCTCATGTGGAGTCCATTGCAGTAGCTCAGTCTACATGGATCACTATGGTCAACCTATCTCTGTCCAGGAAGAGCCACAGTTGGTAAACAAGACTGAATTGAGAGGCTTGACCCTCACTGCCACTTGAGCTTTTGGAGACACAATGGGTCCTGGTATATCCCAAAATACGGACCTATTCTGTCCAGGGATATACAATCCTCTCAAGAGCAAGATGTCTTCCTACTTCATGAACCTTGGATCCTCTGATGCAGAATGTCTCACTCCGGTCTGGATTCAGTTTCAAATTATTGGACCAGATCCAGCCCATTACTGACTGCAGGCAATAGCCAAGCACATAATTTGTGTCACCTGATTCAGATGGAATGGAGAGGTAGAACTGGGTTTCATAAATGAACCAAATATCTTTGTGATCTCTTCCAGCAGCTTCATATCAATGTTGTTTTTTAAATTAAGAGATAGATTGACTCCACAGGTTAATGCCCAGGGAGATGAACCAAAATCTCCCATGACATCCCTACAAGAACTCTTTGATATCCTGGCAGGCTGAAGCTAAACCACTGCAATGCAATGATTCCAGCTTCTAGTTCCCAAAGACTTTTCAGGAGCACACCATGACTGATGGTATTAAAAGCTGCCAGACGATCAAGCAGAACCAGCAAAGTAGTGCTGCCCTGCCCTTCTCCAGATAAAGTTGATCAATCAGGGTGATCAAGGTTAGTTTCAGTGTCATGACCGGGCCTGAAGGCCAGTTAGGTCCAGATAATCAGCTTCCTCCAGGCATGCATGTAGGCAAGCTGCTATTACCTTCTCCAGAAGGTACCCAAGAAGGATCCAGGGATGGCCTCTTAAGAAAGAAGGGCATACCATGCATGCTTCTCCTCCAGATTGCGCAAACACAAAGGAGAAGGGTGAGTGGTAACTAGAGAGACATCTTCTGCCCAGATCAAAGCAAACGAAGGTACCTCTCTTAATTATCCAGTTTTTCCACCTTTCTGATGGAGTGGACACTTACTTGTGTTCTGCCTGCTCTAGATGAGCAGGTTCGTCAAAGTCACTAGGTTTTAGGATCATTTCAGGGCATGTTGGAGGGAAAGAAGGTGGGCCTGGAGCATATTTGACATCACAACCCGAAGGACAGGAAACAAGAGAATAATAAAAGCACAACAATTGATCACATGGGAAGCACGCAACCTGAAGTTTCCATACAGCCAGGACTGTGTGGATGATGCATTTTTACTGAGTTAACTAATAATGGGGAGAATGCAATAAAGCAAGGTATGAATTGGCCCTTCAAAGGTCCAGAGCTGCTGTGAGCAGCTAACAGAAGATCGCTCACCTGGCATGAATCCACACCACCTTGGATCACACCAGCACAGAGCATATTATCCGTGATGGAATTGGGGTACGCCTCGTTGCAGACCTCACGTGACATTGTGTAGACGGTTGCACACTGCAGGAGATCAGGAAACTGTGCTGCAAACAGAGAATATTGACAGTTTACAGAGACAGAAAGAAAAACGTCTAGTCTAGCCTGAATTCAGTATTTTTTTTATCTCATAACAGTTCATCTGGATTCTTTGCTCTTTGGATTTTTCTCCTGAAATTGCTTTAGCTCTTTTGAATTTCTTTTATAAAATCACCACGCAACATATCTAATGAAAAATTGCTAAACTAAGCCTTAAAGTTTGAATTTTTGCCTGTGAGAAACTGTGTTCCCACTCATCTCTTACCGAATGGCCATTTTTGCATTATATTCTTAAAACTGAAAGGACACTCCAAAATCATATTGGAAATACTGCATGCATTTGTAGGAGTTCTGGGATATCAAGTCGCTTTGCCTAGTGGGACAGTGCTTTAGAAATAAACTAATAATAATAATAACAACAAGGTGATAGCTTGTAATATTGCTATTAGAGGAAATCCAGGATTTCCTGTTGTAGCAATCATTTACTTCTGTCTGCCAGGTCCTTCATCATTGCTCTTGCAACTGGGAAGCCAGCCAATGCGCCCGAATGCTTTTTTGGCATTCAATTCAAAACAAATGTTTGAAAATCCATATTCATACGAATAGATCTCATTCGAATGTGGTAAAATTCTATTTGATACTAATCTACTTGTACATATTCATACAAACATTTCTTACATATCTGACACAAATAGATACGTATCTGATATGTTTCTCTAGCTTAACGAATGTCCAGAAACATTTATATTCGTTCAAATGTTAGCGTATGGATATTGTAACATTCTATTTGAGTTCGAATATCTGAATTTGGCCAAATTTCAAATGTTCGTGCACATCTTTGGTCAAGATAGAAAGCAAATCGTAATACCCTGCGTTATTGCTTTCCAGCGCTATATCAGGCTACCATTTGGAGCCAGCCTAATATATTTCTATCTGAGGCTACCAAGAATGATAAACTGGACTTACTTTGTATTACAGTTTTATTCTATTTTCTGATTTTGGGATTATGTTGTTACTACGGTTACAATAAGTTAATGCCTTAAATATCCACTGCGGGTATTCTATCTCTTTCCCCTTCCTTCTTCAGTGGTATCCGCCATCCGAATAGTCAAGCTATCCGATGAGTTGTTCCCTCAGAAGCAAACAAAGAAGAAGAAGAGTTGGCTTTTCTACCCTGCTTTTCTCACCCATTTAAGGGGACTTAAAGCAGCTGACAAAGCTTTATATTCTTCTCCCCACAACAGACACCCTGTGAGGTAGGTGGGGCTGTGAGAGCTCAGAATGGAGCATCTGTACACATTTGTATGGATCCATACGGGATGAAAACGGGATGCATATGGGATGCATACAGAATGCGTATGGATGCATACAGGATGTGTAACGATGCATTCGGGCTCAAACAAATGTTGACATTCGTAAGTGCAAATTTGAACAGACAATTTGAATGAATAGATTCAAATTTGCTTAATTCCAATCGAATGTGGGTAAATTCAAATTTTAAAGATTAGAATTGAACTGAATTTTTGGATATTCAATTGGAATATCAATGGCTACTAGTAGCCATTGATACACCTGCCATCCATGATTTGTCTAATCTTTTCTTAAAACTATCCAGGCAGGTTGCTGTGACCATCTCTTCTGGCAGCAAATTCCGTAGACTTATGACCCTCTGGGTAAAAAAATTCTTTCCTTTGACGGTTTTAACTCTGCTACCCATCAGCTTCATAGATTTTATTTATTTATTTATTTATTTATTTATTTATTTTAGAACCCCCTGGTTCTAGTACTGTGCGATAGAGAATTTTTCTCAACACCTCTCTGTTCACCTTTTCCACACCATGCATGATTTTATATATTTTACCTAGGTCACCTCTGAAATGCTGTCTTTCAATGTTGTAACCTGGTTTTCTAAAGATGGTGTTCTAGCCCCTTGATCATTCTGGTTTCCCTTTTCTGTGTTTTTTTCCAGTTCCACAATATCCTTTCTGGGCCTTGACAACCAGAATCGTACACAATATTCCAAATATGGCCCCACCATAGAATTATAAAGGGGCACAATGACACTTCCCAACGTGTTTTCTATTCTCTTCCTAATTTCCACTACCACTGAATTCACTTTTTTCACTGAGGCTGCACACTGAAGGGTCAGCGGCTTCATTGAGCTGTCCACCAGAACCCCAAGATCCCTTTCCTGGTCAAATGTTGGCGGGAAGACGGGATGGGAAGAAAGCAAAGCAGTGCTTGGTCCCAGCCAAGACCATGAAGCATCTCTTCCAAGGGATGCTGATCCCTAGAGATGACAGGTGGGAGAGGTCGTCATGGAAACGAGATGAGCAGGCTGAAGCTATTGTTACTCATGGCAGCTGTTCTGCGATTCACCTCCCTCCCTCCCGCTGCTCCCAGGAAGTACTTGGAATTATCTACTGTACATTGAGGGCTCCTGGTGGTGCCCCAGCCTGACACAGTGCAGCGGGTGTTAGGCTGTGCACACTGGGTGGCCAGTTGGATGGGCCTGACGTTTTCATTGATGATGGCAGGATTGCTTAGCCGAATCAGCATGAGGTCACTGTCATGTGTGGTGGGGTTGTAATCTGGGTGTATGAATTTCTCTGCGGAGGTGATGCACTGTTCGGTGCCCTCGTTGGCTCTGAGGCTGTGATCGCCCATCCGTGTATGGATAATGCTGGACAGGAAGGAGGAAAGAAAAGAAAACCCATAAGCATTAGAAGAGCCCTGCTCCACTGGTCCCTGCAAAAGGCCTTTAGACTCTCTGCAGATGGCCTTTAGAGACATCCTGCCTTCCTCTGAATTCAAGCAAATGGGATGGAAATTTGCATGTGTGCAAAAGGAGCCACTTCAAATGTGCTAGGCTTTGAATTTGCTTCAAATGTTCATTGACCCTTGCCACCAACAGTTGTGCGTCTGAATCCGCTCTGGGGCGACTGGGCAGCCGCTTTGCCTAGTGGTGCTGCCGCCCCAATGCCACCAGCAAATGCAATGAAGCTTCGAATGAAGGTACAAAAGCTTGCCCTCCACATGTGAAGCGAATATTTGCATGTCTTCAAATGTAGCCAATATTTGATTCAAATGCAAAGTTTCTTACAGTTTGCACAAATTGCAAAGGCAATAAACCACAAACCTTTTTGTCCATCTCTAATTCTAGTTTTATTTATTTATTTATTTATTTATTTATTTATTTATTTATTTATTTATTTATTTATTTATTTATTTATTTATTTATTTATTTATTTATTTATTTACATTTTTATCCCACCCTATACCCAAAGGCCTCCAAGTGGGTAACAACATCTAAAATCAAACATCATTAAAATAATAACAGTATGTATTAAAACAACATCATTTCTGCAAGTGGGAAGGGAAAGTCCAGTTGCCTATTTCAGTGGTCAAGTATGGAGAGCATATGCTTTGGGCAGGAGATGCACCGAAAAAGACATATTTTAAGAAGAGAATGTGTACCATGTGCCTACAATTCAAGTTTCTCCTCTGGTTGTTTTAAAATCTGCTAAAATGAGACAGAAGAAATCTTTCATTAAGCACATGCAAAGATGCTCCCTCCCTCCCTCCCTCCTCCCTCTCCCCTCCCCCTCTGGTGCCCCATCCCCAGGTTTCCCCCCCTTACCCCTGATTATCACAGTGGGCAGCAGTCAACACCCAGTTTTTATCTATCAGAGCCCCTCCGCACTGAATATCTGGACCATTTTTTTTGCTGTTTGAGAGGATGACCTGGTAGGGCTGGCCATGCCTGGGACATTCCTGGCCTCCGATGATCCGTGACTCATCCTGTGCAGATGCTGAGAAGGAAAAGCACCGCCAAAGTTAAGAATAAGCAATCAAATCTTAAAACTCAGCCACAGCCTGCAAAATACCATTGGGAAAACCATAACATAAGATCAGTCTAAGGGGATTTTAAGATCAGCCCTTTGCCAAGCATTTCCTGTCTGGACAGGCTGGTCAATGGTTGGACTGAAGAGGGAACTTCATCAGATGTAGCCTGCATGATGAAATACATCTGTAAAAACCCTGTTTTCTTTGCAAATGTTAAAAAGCTTTATAAATAATAATAATAAAAAAAGAAAGAACCCTGTCTTCCTCTCCAGGACACATATTTAAGATTCTTGGGGAACACGGGAGGTGGTTGGTTCCCCTTCGATGGAGGTCTTCAAGCAGAGACTGGACAGCCATCTGTCTGAGATGGTTTAGGAGATCCTGCCTTGAGCAGGGGGTTGGACTCGATGACCCAGGAGGTCCCCTCCAACTCTACCATTCTATGATTCTATGATTCTATGATTTTAATCCATCAGCAAAGTAATTAGTAATTTTCTTTCCACCTTGTCTAACCGAAAGGTGGATTTTCTGAGTGAGATAATGCTGAAAGAAAGGAGCTTGAGGTATCCCCTCTGAAATTAAACTGGATTAAAAGTTAGGTGTGAACGCAGCATGATAGAACCAGTGCTTTCCTGCCAGCACCATCCTCAGCAGCCCTTATGTCCTGCTAGATATGAGGAAGGAAGAAGAAGAAGAGAAAAACATACTGCAAGGGAAACACTACCTAGAAATACAGGCAAGAATGTCAATGGATGGAAGACAGATTTATCAGCACTAAGGAAGTGTTGGCTTGGAGTGGACACTGTGCAGCTCACGTTAGCAAGTAAGGGACCATCTCAACAACCCAGGCTTCACCCACCTGCAGGAAGTGACAGAGGGGTGAATGGAAGGTGTTTCTTTTGCACACCTTCCAGGTGACAGTCAGATATAGTGCTAGGAAGCTATATCCAATCAGATAATAGCACTAGGAAGTAGCTGATCCAGATCTAGCTAATCTGGATTCACTAATACAGATCAAGCAAGGTCAGTGCAGAAAGGGCCCTAAGTGATCCCATCCCACCTTTAATCCACATTAAAGGTCAGAAAAATTCATTCTGGAAGTGCATTTTTTGGCCTTTAATATGGATCTTTTGAACCTTTGGGAATGATGAGATTTCAAATGATTTCAAAGCTTGTTTAAATCTTGAATGGGAAAGCAGCCCTAGACAACCATCCAGGCACATAAGTGCATGCTGTGGAAGTAGATGTATCAATCCAGCCTTCTGCTCATACCTTGACTCCTTTTCCTTACCTGTAATTGCCAGCAGAAGTCGCACTGCAGCAAGAAGCCTCACGGCCCTGCAGAGAGTTGAAGACATCTGCATATATCAGCCTTGGTGCTGGTGGGGATGTCGGATTGAGAGAAGTTTCTTGTGACTGAACTGATCACTTTTAAATCCCCAACTTCTCTCTGTTTAGAAGCAGAAAGAGCCATTTATGTGAGTTCAGTGACCTCCCACACCACCATTCTGCTGTTGCTCTGGAACAAGGTGGAGAGAAGATCACTGTGGTGGCCCTGGTGTGATCCATACTGGGCCACTCTAAATTGTCCTCCAGTGTAGGCAGATGCCCAAGTCTTAGCTTGCTTATTCTGTGGTCCTTTCTACATTTGCCTCAGTTAATCCGTATTAGGTAGATCTGTATTAGGTAGATCCAGATCAACCACAAGCATCTGCATCTACATTGAGTGAATGCAGGTAGACCACACGGATGTAGACCACACTTATCTGGATCTACTCTACATTAGTGCAGAAGATGGGTTCTTAGCAGCAACTTGATCCGGATTAACAAGTAAAATGCAGAAAAGGGAAGAAGAAGAAGAAGAAGAAGAAGAAGAAGAAGAAGAAGAAGAAGAAGAAGAAGAAGAAGAAGAAGAGTTGGCTTTTCTACCTGCTTTTCTCATTAAAGGGGACTCAAAGCGGCTGACAAGCTTTCTGTTCTTCTCCTCACAACAGACACCCTGTGAGGTAGGTGGGGCTGTGAGAGCTCAGAAGAGAGCTATGACTAGCTCAAGTTCACCCAGCTGGCTTCATGGGGGAGGGCGGAATTGAACCCGGTATTCCAAGATAAGAGTCCGATTCCCTAACCACTAGACCAAACTGGCTCAGGGTGAGCTAACCCACATGACTGTTATCTTGAAATTCATAGGCTGGTTTCAAGAGAATGGAACTTAAGCCTTTCTGTTAGACATGGCTCAATTGAAAACGCAGTTAAGCTAAGGTGCTTGCATGTAATCCAGTTTAATGGGTTTGAATCCAAGAAGCTCTAGAATGAGTTTTGGTTCATTGCATCAATTACCATCTGCCTTTATACACGGACACACAATTTGGCAGTAAAAGGGGGTGGGAAATTAATAAACTCAACCTTCATAGCTTTTCTTGTTTTTGGTAGTGAAGCAAAACTCTGATGGTGTTGTTGGAGATAAGGTAAAGGACAACAGGAAAGGAAGGTGACAGTGTAGAAACAAGGTCAGAGATCTCCTTGGTGCAGTGGAAATATTGCCAATTATTTCCACTGCACCTTTGAAATCTCTGCAATTATTCTTCATTGCTACTGTCTTTCCTCCCAAGTCTCCACCCTACCTTACAAGCTGCTGAAAGCAAAACTCTATTCATGAGCAATTGTCTCCATCCCAGCTTAATTAGGAAGACTGGGACTATCCTTTTAGCCGGTAAGGAGCCAGGCTTTATTTCTTATGGAAGTAGATGTGAAATCAGACATGCCAGCTCCATCTAAAATGGTCCCAACCCTTCAGGAGTAAGCCTGAAACTTTGTGAACATTGCCTTGAGTTTCACGGCCATGGTGCAAGAGCATGTGTCAAAAAACAATACAAATAAAAAGTATCTATCTATCAAATGTCAAAACATGCTATTTGATTCGGATGTTTAAATGTAGAAACCTGATTGTATACAGGGGGCTTCTGTTTTGTTGCTGTTGTTTTAACTGTATTGTACTTTTAACTGCATTGTTTTAACCGTACTATATTTTGAAATGGTCACATGACTAGTCAAATAAATTTTCTACAGAATGCAACAAAAACCCATTCGAATCTGATACATTCAAATATGAATTTGAAGATACGAATGTCAACAACACTTGTATGTGTTATAGGTATCTGTACGCATTTCGTATGCTTCCCTTTTATCCCGTATGCATCCCGTCTTTGTTCCGTATTATAACCGCAAATGCGTACAGATTCATTCGAATGTTTAAATTTGAATGCGAAGACATTCTATTTGATTTTGAATGTCCACATTCGATCAAATTTGATCGAATTTCAAATGTTTAGAACATTCGTGCACATCCCTACTATTGACCTCTATAATCCAAGGAGGGACCAAATTACAGTTTCCAGACACCAGGGCACACTGTAGTAACTAGAGATGTCCACGAAAAAAATTCATATTCACAAATTCGATCAAATATCTTGAATTCATAGGCATCTGCATTGAAACAAAAATCCAGTATTTTGGACATCCAAAAGTCTGATTGAAACAAACCACATCTCCTGCTTGCCAAAATGAACAACTCAATGGGCATTTTCTATTCCTCTATGGTTTGTGATGCTAAAGATCCACAGCACCCTATGCCACAAAAGTGCTTACAGGGCTGGCTGTTGACTTTCCATGAGAAAACATGAGAGGAAGGATAAAAGTGGGGGAGCTGTAACCATATGCTCATGGGGAATTCTGAATGTTGCCTAGAGATCAAAAGCAAAACAAAACAACCTGGATTAACTATTATTATTATTATTTTTTTTAAGTTTTGGCCAATGCGCCCAAGCCCATAGGCGGAATAGAAGAAGAAGGGGGAGGAGAAGAAGAGTTGGCTTTTCTATCCAAACTAAGATTGCAGGATTTGAATAGCTGGTTGCACATCAGTGCCTCTTCCACACACCCCACCATTTCTGGTCCATTCCTGGTCCAAGGTAACCATAAGAATATAAGAGAACCTGCTCAATCAAGCTACAGTCCATTTAGAGCAGCATCCTGTGGGCATCTCAAGAAGAAGACAAAGGCAAAATTCTCCCTGCTCTTGACTACCATCAAATGGCCTGGAGAGGCATCCTGCCTGTGTCTCCAGCCTGGAAGCAGAACCTTGGCATCCATTCTAATAGCTATTGATACACCTGACTTCCATGAATTAAGAGAAGCCTATCTGGATCAGGCCACAGATTATCTAGCCCAGCATCTCATCTCACACAGTGTGTCATCAGTTGCTTCTGGGCATCTCAAGCAGAAGACAAAGGCAAAGAATTCACTTGCTCCTGAATTCCTCCAATAACCTTGAGGGGTATCCAACCAATTCACCAATTCTAATAGCTACTGATACACCTGTCCTCCATGAATTTATCTAATCCTTTCTTAAAGCCATTCAGATTGGTTGCTATCACTACCTTTTCTGATAGTAAACTCCATAGACTGATGACCCTCTGGGTGAAAAATACTTCTCCTTGTCTGTCCTAACTCTCCTGCCCACCTTTTCCACACAGCAAATGATATTATATACTTCAATTGCCCTCTTAAATGCCACTTTCAAAGCTGAAGAGACCTTGACATTGCAACTTGGTTTCAGAAAGAGAAGAGTTGTCTTTTCTACACCATTTTTCTCACCCATTTAAGGGGGCTCAAAGTGGCTGACAAAGCTTTCTGTTCTTCACCACAGACACCCTGTGAGGTAGGTGGTGCTGTGTAATAAAGACCATATTGCTCCATATTGCTGGGGCTGTGAGAGCTCAGAAGAGAGCTGTGACTAGTTCAAGGTCACCCAGCTGATTTTATGGTGGAGTGCGGAATCAAACTAAGTATTCCCAGATATGAGTCCGTCTCCTTAGCCACTAGACCAAAACTGTTCCAGCCCCTTGATTGTTTGGGTTGCCCTGAACAGAAGGGCTTCTATGGAAAAGGTGGTTCTTAAATCAAAAATGGATTTCTGAGCAGTGGATTGGGGTCTCTCTCCCACAACAGAGCTTTCTTACTCCAATAACAGATGCTGCGCCTTCAACACTTTTCCGAGGCAACCCCCAGGAAGCATATGAGCACAGGGATCATATGAACAGATCCAGAGCAATTTCCCCAAGTTGACCCTCCCTCATACCCCTCATCAATCCCCCATCACCTGTGGTCCCTGAGATCAAAGACGTCCTGCAGCCACTGAGCATCTGAGTAAGAGGTTTCCAGAAGTCTGCGGTTGTCGTTGTCGCTACCTAAGATGTGAGTCAACTTGAGACTTATTTGCCTATTGTCTCTTGATCTATTACCCAGTGTTTATCCTACACATGTCTAGGCAAGGAGGGTGACTCCCTTTGCTTTCTTGCCCTGCTCAGCCTCCACAGCAGACCAGATGCTCTTTCATGTGCTGGAGACTCTGAAAGAGCCACAAGTTTTGATCCCTAGTGGTTGGGGAGCTGGATTCAATTGGAAATACCGGGTTTGATTCTGCCCTCACCCATGAAGCCAGCTTGGTGACCTTGGGCTAGTCACTGCTCTCTTTTGACTTCTCACAGCCCCACAGGGTGTTCTGTTGTGGGGAGAAGAACAGAAAGCTTTGTCAGCCACTTTGAGTCCCCTTAAATGGGTGAGAAAAGTGGGGTAGAAAAGCCAACTCTTCTTTCTCTTCTTCTAAAATGTGTCTTCTTCCCCCCATCCCGCTCCCATTGTATCTTGCTTATTCCGTCCCCATGTTCCTTCCCCAGCACTGCTATTACCCAGGCATGTCTAGAAAGACTGTGGCCCTTTCTGCATTTGCTGTTGTTAATCCAGATCAGCTAGATCCAGACTGGCAAGATCTATGTTAACGGTATCTCAATCATCTAGATGTGGATCTACAGGAGGTCGCAGCATCTGCATAGCATTGGGCTTTAGGACAGCATATGCGTGCAGAAGAGCGATGCAGTTCAGATGCCCATGCCCTGTTCCACATCTGTGGATGCATACCTATGCCCCCATCAATCAAATATTGTATCCAGGGGGCGGGGCAATGCCTTGAAAAACACTGTGAAGACACCACTGCTGTCATTGTGGCTGCTCTTGTGGTGACACTTTAGAGGCATCTTTGTAGCTGCAACTCCACTGTGCATGTCCAGAGGGATCTCTTAGCATTGGGTGAGTGGGCAACCAAGTGGCAAATGGGCTTTAATCTTAACAAGTGCAAAGTAATTCACATCGAGACCAGAAATCCAAATTATGTCTATAAACTGATGGGGTCTGAGCTTTCTGCAACACACTAGGAAAGGGATCTCAGAGTTCTGGTGGACAGTTCAATGAAGGTGTCAACCCAGTGAGCAGCAGCAGCAAAAAAAAGCAAATTCAGTGCTGGGAATAATTAGGAAGGGAATAGAAAATAAGTCAGCAAGAGTCATTTTGCCCCTTTATAAATCTATGGTGAGGCCACATTTGGAATATTGTGTACAGTTCTGGTCACTACACCTTAAAAAGGATATTGTGGAACTGGAGAAGGTTCAGAAAAGGGCAACCAGAATGATTAAGGATCTGGAACACCTCCCTTACAAAATCAGGCTGCAATGGGGAAGAGAAAACAGGGGTATCCATATTCCATATGCATCCTCATCTGTTTAGTTTCCATGAAGACATTGCTAGGTCTGTTAACAGAATAAGTGGCTTTGATTATGTTAGCAGTACAAATATTTGTGGCATTTGTTATTCTTATGAATTAGTCGGAATTAGGCATTTGTACACAAACCAAATGTTACCACATTCAGACATTTGTACAAATATTCAGACATTTGTTAAACTGGGGAGGAGGGAAAGCAGCTGTGCCACACATCTGCAACCAATCCAGATTGCACTTGACATGGATCGAGAGCAGATTCAAAGTGGATTCAAGTTAGATTTGATGCTTTCAGACCACAGATTTATTATGGGATACATATCGTGTGCGTGTTTGTTTGTATCGGCTATTCATACAAATTTTTATGAATACATTCTTATCAAATAGAATCCAACCACATTCAAAGGGTATTTATTGAACGAATAAGGATTTTCATTCTATTTGTAACGAATTGAAGGTCAAAAACCCTATTCATGCACATCCCTAGTTAGCAGCCTTTCACTTCTCTAGCGTCCATTCTCACAGTTATGGACCAACAGGCTGGAAGAAAGGGTATTGTTCCACTGTCACTAGAAGTACCCATAAAGTACCCATTAATGGGTTTTTAATGACATTAAGTACCCATTAATGGGTACTTAATGGGTACTTTTAGTGAGAGTGGAAAAACACCCAAAGAGTCTGTCTGTAGGCTACCTAGCCCAGCCCCATGTGAATGCATTTCTGCAGTCCTGTCATTTAAGGTCATGGTTACTTTAAGTAACTCCATAAACAATAAAGATGAATAAGAGGTGATGTTCCTGCTCCTGCAGGGTTGCACAAAAAAAGGGGAGGCAAAGGTTATGAGATAAACTGGGTGGATCTGCTATGAGCAAAGCTAGGTGGTTGCTAAACAAAACCTTGTGTTAAATTTCTGCTTGCATTTAATGCATCACTGTGGGTTTGTTTTTTTAAAGAATGCCAGAACCATGACATGATTGGAGTGTGTTGTTATCATTTCCCTTCTAGTGAATGCTCCCAAGCAGTTGTTTTTCTGCACTAGGAAAGTTCCTGCACATGTCTGTTTTCTAGAAGTGGTGATCAATGGATTCCATGGATGGAATTTGCTGCCAGAAGAGGTGGTAACAGCAGCCAGCCTAGATGGCTTAAATGAAGGGTTAGACAAATTTATGGATGACAAATGTATCAGTGGCTATGAGAATGGATGCCTAAGTGCATCTTTCAGGCTGGGGGGACGAGCAGGATGCCTCCAAAGCCATTTGCTAGGATTTGAGAGCAGGAGAAGGTTTGCCCTTGTCTCTGCTTGAGATGCCCATGGGCAATTGGTGGGCCACTGTGTGTGACAGGATGCTGGACTAGATGGGCTGTGGCTTGTTCCAGCAGGGCTCCTCCTACGTTCTTATGCAGAGTGAGTGAACACAGCTGGAAACACCTCCTCCTGCTGAAAGTTATTTGTGAGCTTCTTTTGAAACCCACATAATGCTGTGTGAACTTCAAAGGACATCAGGAACATCTGGCAGTGCCACATGAACTTCAAGGAACATCAGGAACATCTGACAGTGCCACATGAACTTCAGAGAACATCAGGAATATCTGGCAGTGCCACATAAACATAAAGTAACATCAAGATAACCAAATAACATTTGGCAGTGCCACACAGACTTCCAAGGAAGTTCTCAAACCTGTTTTCTGCAAAGGAGGGACTTTCACCTGCACTCATCCATGCTGGCTGCCACTGTTATCTAGAGCAAATAATGGGGTTAGAACTTCCACAGAAAAAAAAAAATCCTGCCACCTCTCTTTTTAGCTTGATTCAAATTTTGGTCATTTTTTAAAAGGAAAACAAGTATGTCAAATATAACCTCCTGATTAAATATGCCCATAGTAATAATATTGCAAGGCTATATTTTTTCTTTTTAAAAAAATCCTACTACTAAAGAGCGCATGAGAATTGGTTTAAAAATTGGCATCATTCGGTGGCATGAACTTACCTGAACTTTGTAGGACTCTTGCTCCTGGGGGCGTGCATGAATGCAATTTTTGGATAAGGTTTGATAAGAATTGAATATTTGAATGAACTTAGAAAAAAATGAATGTATTTGAGTTCAAATTCGATTCAAATACATTCGTTTCTATTTGTACGAATATTCTATTTGTATTTGAAGATAAGAATGTCGACAACATTCATATGTGTCTGTACGCATCTGTACGCACCCATATGCACTCATAGGCATCTGTAAGCATCCCATTTTTATCCCATATGCATCTTTTTGTCCAGTATGTATCCGTACAAATGCATATGGATATTAATAAGATGCATACGGATATGTATGTAATATGTATGTATCCATACACATACAAATGTCCAAATAATTCGTACGAATTATTCAAAAGATTGAAAATCTGCTCAAATGTTAAAAAAACAAATGCATAGACAATCAATTCAAATTAGAATGTCCGAATTCAAACAAATTTGATCGAACTTTGAATGTTTAGAATATTCTTGCACATCCCTACTTGCTCTTAGGCCAGTGATGGCCAACCTATGACACGTGTGTCACAGGTGACACGCCAAGGCCTTTTGGGTGACACACATGGTCGCCCTGGCACCTGGGCGTGTAGTGCTTGCTTGTTCTTGAAGTGTACGAAATACCAACTTTCAACTGAAGATTTAGCAAATGAAATTCAGCAATAAAAGTCACTAATGTAAAGAATTATTTGTTTTTGCTTTTAATAAAATACATATACCAAAAATATAACTTTTTTACTAGAGCTACTAAGATCACAAAATTATGGATATTTCTAGATGTGACACAGCACCCGAGTTAAGCTAGGTTTTCTTGCGAATTTTGACACACTGAGCTCAAAAGGTTCACCATCACTGACCTAGGCAGAGTAGTAAAGGTCTTGAATTTCTTTCATTTACAAACTACTCACCTGACTATGGACTAGTGGTGACTTTTGCAACCCTTTCCAGTCCCGTGAGTTTCAGCAACTCTTCTGAAGTAAAACTGTGTGTTTTTTCCTATCAACACAACAATCAGTGGCTGCTGACTCAGAAGCAGCGCTGGGCTTTCCAGCAATGGGTGCTTCTGCATTGGTCGCCGAAAAACTGATCTAAAAAGATCTGTTTTTTGGCAATCCGACCTCCTGAGGATCCGTCACAATTAGTGACGGATCCAAAGGGCCTTTGTGTGTCTGCACACATGAGGGGAGGCCGGATTCTGGAGAACAGATGGAGTGGGTGCTGTACGGACGCATCAGCACCCATTCCAAAAGTCCCCCGGTTCATGCACCACCTACGTCGCCCCTGGAGTCATGGGACTGGAGCGGTGAGCTGATTGCTACTATGTGTTTCCGCCGGCGCCCAGTGCACAGGTGAGGGGCTTCGGAAGCAGGCAGTCCTGCTTCCACCCTTCCCAACATTGCCGCCAGAGGGACTTCCATCCCTTCGCCTGGCCGTGTGCGGACGCGTCCTGCTTCTGCACACATCCAGGCAAAGAGACAGACAGAAGACCTGATTTTTCAGGTCTTACATTTAATCCAGATTTCAGCGGCAAAACTGGTTTTAAAAACCAGTCTTGCACACCAAAATGTGGAAGCTGCGTTCACCAAGAGTCTCCAATCAGGTCTGCAGTGTGGAATCCGTTTAAGGTAAGTGTTTTAAATCTTACTTAAGGTGTGTGTGTGTTAAACTGGTTTCCACACCTAGTGCAGAAACACCCAATATTTCACAGTTTTTAGGGAAGAAATACCAGGGCTGTGGTGGGGTTACTTACAATACATGAGGCAACCCCATCATAGTGGTGCCATAATGGCACTGTATTCCCCTCACCTGGACAGGGTCTATCATTGTGCATGTTTGGACTCCACTTTTCCAGGAAGGATCTAGCTCCTGCTTAGAACATGTGTGTGCATGCAACATTTTTTATTGCTTGGAAGACATTTTGACCACTAAAAATTCCTACCTTACTGCATGATCTGAAATGAGACTGCACTCATAGTGAGATTCCTTCATTCATGAGATATGGTTAATCACATTACAGATTTTCTCTGGAGTCCCACTTCGGGAGTCTAAGTTCATGCTGCTGCCAATATCAGTGCCGGAAGCTGTCTCAATCTCTTGGTGTTTCAATGATACTCCATTCAAGAAAGGCCACTTAAAAGTGATGTGGAGGTGGCAAAGCCAACTTATCTCTTCTTTTAATTTGCATACTGATAAGGGCAGTGAAGCCAATTCCAGTTGAAGTATTTTGTTTCTCTGAATCACTTTGAAGAAGAACAAAATAACAGGGTGTGGTCAACAATAGGCCCTCTTATCATATTGTACCCTCCCGCTTACTCCTTAGGTACAGTGATGGCCAGGTGTAGCGAAGGCAAGGACACCAAGTTCCTTTTTCCTCCTACAGCAGTCATGGGCTGCCTGCGGATGTCAAGAGGCAAAGTGGAATCTAAAGAAGGTCCCACAATTGCCTATTTCTGTCCCCCACCAGATGGGAGAAGTAATCATGGACTTAGTATTGCGCAAGTTTCTTGGCACTATATTGGGAATGCCATACACAAGAGTGCATGGCCCATTGCCATTAGCTATGGAGCAGTAAATGCTGCTCCGCAGCTATACTAGAAGCACCTATGGCACTCCTAGTGCAGCTCTGGATGCAACCTTCCCACTTACTTCCACGCAAAGGCTGTCTCGGGGCAGGTAACAGCATTTAAAATCCAATACATTAAAATAGTAAACAATCTATATTAAAACAATAGTATATACAAATTAGGTGTATCTATGTTTATAAGAAATCCAAAATTGTGGACCAGACTGGTTGATCGAGTCCAGGGAAGGGCTCCATATCTCTATAAAGGAGACATTCATATGTTGGCCTTGAATTAAGTTGGGCATGTTACATTCTTGATGTGGAAACCTTTCCACGGATGAGAGGTAAGCTGGTTCCTTTTACATCATCATTAAATGATGCATGCATAAAAAATGAGTACATTTCTTTAGATATAATGAGTACAGTTTAACTAAAACTCCTGCTCTGGAGCTGGAAACCTCCTGAAGCAACCAGCAAAAGAAGAGTACAAAAGTTGGAAGCTGGTGTCAATAAACTGAATACAAGGAAGAAGGAAGGAGGAGAAAATGGAGAAATATAAATACTCTGCAGTGCACCCCACCAAATATAAACAGATTTTCATTCTCCCCAGCACTATTATCTACCGTGCTCTCATTCCTTGTCAATCAGACTTCACCTTGAGTCATTCAAAGTTCAAGACACCCTGGATTCTCTTGGCAATTTAGTGGGTGAGGCACTTCAACCACAAATTACCCATCAATGCCATTCCACAACAGTCTTTAATGGTGTTAACTAGTAGATAAGTAGGAACACGCATGAAGCCTGAAATGCAGAGGCATATAATTGCAACCGCAATTAATTGAGCCATTTTATAAATGGCCCCAAGAATCTGGCCCTGCATGTTCTGAGGGAATAGCACCACCCCTGAGGTTGGACAGGAGTCCAATTGGCTGGGGTAAACCTGAAGGCCTTTCTCTGCTTATGACGCAGAAGAGCTTGCAACCCATGTGTTTGGTCACTGGGGCTCAAATAGGCCCTGCCTGCTGCTGGTCTAACTCTGTCTACATTAGATAGAGCCTGAACTGGATTAAAGGAGATCTTGATCTAGAGACCTATTCGCACGAGGACTTTTAGAATGCATGAAGGATGCTTGGGGACAGAGCATTTGGTCCTCTGAGTGGGCGGTTCGGTTCGGAACCGCCCCATCCCATCCCAGAGCACTCTCAATGTGTTCCGGGTGTTTAATACTGCTCTACACCCGGCCTAGGGCATTCTGGGCTGTTCCGCATGCTCCCTCCCTGACAGATGCAGGTCCCTCTCCAGACCTGTCCAGATTGGGTCTGGCTTGCTCGGCTTGCCATTTCAGGAGCTGGCGAGGACGAGGTAGGTGCTGTGTGTGTGCACACGTTCCCGTTTAATCCTGTCCCTGTGGGGGTGTGTGCCCGTGGGGGTCCCTGCGGCCCTAGGGGACCCAATCCTGTCCCCTAGAACCTGCAGGCACTGCGGAAGGGACCGCACCAGGACTACCTCCCCCTGGGTCCAGCCAGACCCAATGGCAGACAGACCTGGGAGTGGAGTCCCACCCCCATCCCGGCCTTTCCAGGCTAGGACATTCGAGGACACTTTCCCCATTCACCCGTACACACGTAGTAACATGCAGAGACACGTTCCCTACCTGCCCATGTGTGAATGGGGAAAGCGTCCCCGAGTGTCGTAGCCTAAGTGCACTACAGCCATTTGGCGTGCACTTAGGGATGTGCACAAATATTCGTATTATCCTTCATTTGTACGAATTCGGATGAATTTGAACATCCATACAGAAATCGAATGTTATGACATTTGTACATTAACATTTGTATGAATAAGAGTGTTTCATACAAATAGTTCAGAAATTCATTAAGCTGGGGATACCTATCGGAAATGTATCGGATATGTATCTGTTTGTATCAGATACTTGTACGAATTTGTACGAATACATTCGTGTCAAATAGAATCCCACCACATCTGAAGGTGATCTGTTCAAACACATTTGAATTTTCTAACATTCTCGAATGCTAAAAACCCCATTTGTGCACATCCCTAGTGTGTGCTTTTCAGCATCCCTCCACAGCATGCCTCCAAAAGCCACTCTCCACAGACCCTGAGGCTACAAGCTGGTTTGCAGGTGAGATTATTCACAGGTCAGCTTGGTGCTCCCCCATTTCATGACCATTCTAGGGTAGAAAAGCTGAATTAAGAGGTAGGATGAGAACACAAGGGTCGCATTCTGAGCATGCTAGAGGGAGCGGCCCCTCATTGGCTGGGCACCCACTTGGCCTCAACTGGCCATCTGAGCATGTGCAGGTGCCTGGCCAATGAGGGCCTGTCCCCTCAAGCATGCTCAGAATGGCCTGGCCTATTCTAGCAGAATCAGGCT